>JXCR01011383.1:188314-288843 GCA_002079205.1 Phalaenopsis hybrid cultivar | reverse complement strand
GATATTGTAGCAACCTGAGATGCAAGAATTGCAAATGCATCTGTATCATGAACATTGGCTACATTTTTAGGATTTTCCCTTGTAGAGGGCCATTGAAATTCATTTGTAGCCATTTCTTCAATTAACACATATGCTACATCAAATGATTTTGACATTAATGATCCACCAGCGGCAAAATCAACTATAGACCTAAGGGATCCTACTAACCCATTGTAAAAAGTTTGAATGATTAACCAATCGGGCAGAGCATGGTGTAGACATTTAGTTAAAAGTTCCTTAAATCTTTTCTAGGTTTTGTATATTGATTCACATTTATATAGAAAAAATGAGATAATATATTTCTAAGTTTAGTAGTCCTTGAAGGTGGAAAATACTTAGCTAAGAATTTCTTAGTTAACTCCCAATTTTTAATAGAGTCAGTTGCTAATGAATATAACCATATTTTAGCCTTATTCCTTAGTGAGAAAGGAAAAAGTCTTAGTCTAACAGCATCGTCTGTCATGCCATCATAGCAAAATGTAGCATAGAGTTCTAGAAAATTTGATAAGTGTAAATAGGGATCCAACGAAGGAGTTCCCCCATACTAGTTGTTCTGCACTTGTTGGATAATCGATGGATTTATTTCAAACGAGTTAGCTTCTAAGATAGGGGTTTCTATTCTTGAGTGAATTTTATTTGTCGTAGGATTTACATAATTCCTCAATGATTTAATGATGATTTTCTAAGTTATTATTTTGAATGTTTTCCATTTCCATTTCTAGTTTTTCAAGTCCTTTCTATTTTTTGATNTTTTATTTGTCGTAGGATTTACATAATTCCTCAATGATTTATGATGATTTTCTAAGTTATTATTTTGAATGTTTTCCATTTCCATTTCTAGTTTTTCAAGTCCTTTCTATTTTTTGATTTTTTTTCATTTTTTCTAACTCAGGATCATAAGACACAAGTCTTACAGATCCTTTATTTTGCATACCCAACACAACAAATAATATATTAATAATTAAACAAATATAACAAAAAAATATATTCATTACTATAAAATATTTTCATAAACACCTTGTTTTCACACAAATAGTTTTTTTCACAATGTTTTTCTTACAAAAAACACTTTTCACACAAAAGACAGTTTTTACGACACTATAGTTTCCAAGTCTAGCCTAATTACTTCAACTAAAATTCTCCAAAAAGTCAAAATCAACCGTTGCGATCTCCGACAACGGTGCCAAAAACTTGATCCCAATATTCTTTTTTATACGTATAATTTAAGCAGTTGACACCACTACTTGAAGATTTTAATCCCCGGTAATGACACTGAAAACTAGATCCCAAGTAAGATTTCAATTATATTTCTAAGAATTCTAAGTAAGTATACGTATCGTTTTCAAGTAATATAGGGCTTTCTAATTAAGCCCCGAATATTGATCCCACAGAGATTGAGGTTAATCACAACGACTTTCAAGGGAAATTCTAGTTTAGAATAACACGCCATAGCTTGGAAGGTCGATAAAAGTTTGGTTTTGATTTTATCCTAAAATTATCACTACAATACTACTTCTACTTCTAAATTAAAATACTTAGTGAAAATCAAAAAGTGGTGTTTTTAATATATTAAACGTTCTCTTCCTCATGCAACGAAAGTAGTGACATGTGTAAAAGTAAAACAAGTAGTGAGAGAGATTCTGACAAATAGGAGCAATTATATTCTTTACCCTTACTAGAGATGTTATAAAGAACATCGATCAATCTAAAGTTTGAATAGTTTTGAAGAAGGGCTAGGCAGGAAAGATACTAGCTCTCACTCTACAGTTCCCTCTTATCCCTCCACCTGGAGGCTAACATCTCGCATCAAAACCTAAAACAATAGACCAAATTAGGGGCTTTATCCTGTCACTCTAAAATCTTCTAATTCTACACCCTTTAAAGATTATTTTCATATTTATATGCACCTAATTATATGGACTACATTCTCATCCATACAATCTTATGCGATTCTACCACAATTGATTAAGACAATACCATCCTGGATCTTACATATTCTCACAACAGATTTTAATATGCAAGTTGAGATGAAGTTTACATGTAAATGAAGAACAAAGTAAAATTATCACAATATATTCTCACTCTACTCGATTTTATATCCTGCACATTCATACTAAATCATTATAAGAGGGAAGATTAATAGAAAACTACTCACTACACATGGAGAAACAACAAGAACTTTTCATTGAACAAGACTTTGAAAACATAAAAAACAAATTACTAAATTCAAATCAAAATATAATAAAAATACTTATATCTGATAGAAATCAAACTCTCCATTTATAGCAAAAGCAATCTCCTTACAATCCTCTTCAAGAATAAAGCGAAAAGAGAAGAAGAAATCTCTCACTCACTCTCTCTTTCTCTCTCACCTTGCTGCACCGCTTGGGGCTCAAGCCCAAGCTTTCTTTACTTCTTCTCCAAGTCTTCATCTCCTCTTTTCAATTAATTCAAGAGTCTAAGAGTTATTTTAAAACATTTTCAGGCCTCTTTCTTATAATTTCCCAAGAGATGCTTAAGCGTCTCTTCAAAACTGTCCAGATTCAATGAATCTTCCAAATGGTGCCTGAAGTGCCTCTTCAAAACTCCATATAACTACCCAAAATTCTTCTATAAAGTCCCGTTTCTCATTTCCATTAAATTTCTTTAAGATATTCATGAAGCATCACTTCACAAATCGTCCAAATCTGACGTATATTCCAGAAGATATGTTGAAAATCGTCATCGGTGCCTAAGTGTTATTTTTGGGCTCTTAAGTGCCCCCCTCTCTATCTGGTGGCACCAAAGTGTCATGTTGGGCACTTAAGCACCAAGCACCAAGCACATGCACTTAAGTGTCTAGTTTAGGTCCCCTTGGCTCCAGTATGCCCCGGTTTGACCCAATTTGCTCAGGTTTGCTCTGTTTTGGTCCATTTTTGTTCATTTTGCTCCAATCACTCAAAATTCTTCAATTTGATATACCTATAACCAAAGAAATAGAAAAAAAATATACCTTTAAAGTGAAACATCATTATAAAATGAAGTAATAAAATTAGTACATTTTTAGGCGTATCATTAGATCCCAGGTGGACGGAATCGAGGGAACTCTTGAGTGAGAGTTGGTATCTTCCCTACCCAGCTGGTCTTCAAAACTATTCAAAATTTAAATTAGCAAATGTTCTTTATAGCATCTCTATTAAGGGTAAATAATATAATTGCTCCAATTTGGCACAATAGAATTCGCATACTTCCACAAGAGAATTCTTATATTTATTACTGATTCATGATAAGTGCTTTCTGATTACATAAACTCAAGTTATCTTTTTAAATTGTTATTATTCTGTCAAAATATCAAAAAGATTTGAATTTTAGTACTGTAAAAATATTTTTAGTTTAAGTAATGGTCTTTTTAAAATAGAAATTTTGTTATTCAATAGTGTATATTGGGTATATGGGTTCGATATTCAGGTCTTAATCAAAAAGTTCTATATTACTTGATAATGATATGTATACTTGTGTAGTATCTCAATATAAATATTCAGGTCTTAATCAAGTTTTTGGCTCTATTGCAAACTAAGAAAACATAAGTGAAAAATATCATCAAAGACATTGTTATATGTTGCATATAAGCTGTTTCGAGATCACATACCAACGAGCTATGAAAAAGATTTTTGATGATCTCATTCACAACCAAGTGGAATGCTACGTGGATGATTTGGTCATTAAAATTAAACAAAAAATAAACCATATGTATGATTTGAGGATCGTGTTTGAATGGTTACGATGATATGACCTTAAGATGAATCCCTTAAAGTGAGCCTTTGGCGTTACCTACGGAAAAAATTGAGGATTCGTTGTCTGTCATCAGGGGATTGAGATTGACCCAGATAAGATTGAAGCTTTCTTAAAAATACCTCTTCCCAAAACCTTAAAACAACTACATTCCTTCCAAAGGAAGTTGGCATATTTGAGACGCTTTATTTCTAATCTCTCAGGTAGGTGTCAGCCCTTCTCGACATTAGTTAAAAAGGACATAAAATTTATTTGGGAAGAGAAATGTGAGCGGGCTTTTGAGAATGTTAAGAAATATTTAATGAAACCTTGTGTTTTGATGGCCCCTATCCCAGAAAAAACTTTATTAGTTTATACCGCAACCTTAGATGACTCTCTTTGAGCCCTCTTAGCAAAAGATACTGACGAGGGTATAGAAAATACACTCTACTAATTGAGTTATCATATAATACCGACGAAGATGAGGTATCTGCCTATTGAGAAGCATTTTTTAACGTTAATTTTTGCCTCCCAAAAACTTAGACATTATATGCTTTCTCATAAAATCATTCTAATCTCAAAAGTTATTTCGTTGCAATATTTGATGACCCGACCAAAACTCTCTGGACGTCTAGCAAGATGGTCGATGATTTTGTTGCAATTTGAAATAACTTTCATTCCCCTCCATGCTATCAAGGGACAAATTTTATCAGATTTTCTCATTTCACACCCACTGTCAGCTGGGTCCCATCTTAATGATGAGTTACTAGATGAGCAAGTATTGTAGATGGAATTCTCCAATGCGCAATGCTGGGAGATGCACTTCGATGGAGCTTCGTTGACCAAGAAAGACAAAGGATCAGATACAGTTATACCAGGCAAAGCAGGGATTGGTTTGATCTTTATCACGCTAGATAAGGGTATGCTGAGATTCTCATACCAGCTGATAGAGCCGTGTACAAATAATGAAGCAGATTATGAAGCCTTAATCACTAGGTTGAAGTTAGCAATCTTGATGAATATAATGGATATTGCAATCTATGATGACTCTCAACTCGTCATTCAACAAGTTGTCGAACAATACAAGATTTTAAAGCTAAGGTTAGCATAATACCACTAATATATGATGAAGCTGCTGGAGCAGATTCCCAGTGTAAATTTTTACCGGATTCCTCAGGGAGATAATGCCCATTTTGATGCAACTCGCTAAAGATATGGCGTGTCCACCAGAGGATTCCATTGACATCACAGTACAAGGAAGACAGGTTTTGTCTCGAATCCACCTTGAAAATATACACAAGCTTGGAAAAGAAGAAGAAATAATGATTGTGGTTGTTGATATTAACGAAGATTGGCGTAAGTCATTAATAGAATATTTGCAAACTAGAAAGCTGCCAGAAGATAAGTCGGCAACACACCACATCACAAGAAGGGCTATGTCATACACTTTAGTAGGCAATGTCCTCTATAGAAGATCATTCAACCAGATGCTGCTATGATGTCTAAGCAAAGTAGAAGCATATAATATTGTCAAAGAAGTACATGTCGGATTATGTGGTGCCCATCAGTCAGAACCAAAGAAGAAATTGAAGATCAAGCGACTCAGATATTATTGGTCAGCGATGATGTTCAACTGCATGGATATAGACAAAAGATGTCACTAGTGCCAAGTGCATGGGGTGGTCTTGCTCCAACCTTTGAATGTGCTACACCCAACGGTCACCTCGTCTTCCAAAAGATGTCACTAGTGCCCTTCGAGTGTTGGGGCATAAACATAATAGGTCTGATAGACCCTCCATCTTCCAAAAGACATAAATTTATATTTGTCGCTATAGATTAATTTACCAAATGGACAGGACAGTGTCGTTATGAGAGGTTACAACACAACACGTCCTTCAGTTTTTGAAAAGCCAAGTCTCTACCATTTTGAAGTTCCCCACAGAATAATCTCTGACAATGGGACAACTTTTAAAAGAAGAAAAATAAACAATTTTGTTAAATGGCACGAGATAAATTGGAGGTACTCTACAATTTTCTATCTTAGGGCAAATGGCATAGCCGAAGCCTTCAACAAGACACTAGTCCAAATTTTGAAGAAGACACTGGATGAAAATAAAAGAGATTGGCATAGCAGATTGCTAAATGCTTTGTGGGCCTACCAGAAAATGTTCAGGACTCCCACTCAGTGTACACCTTACATGCTTGTATATGGGTTCGAGGACATACTACCGATAGAAGACCAAGTGTTGTATCTCAGTGTCGTTGTTGTCAATCAGCTTACAACAAAAGAAAGCGTAAAACTCATACTTAAGGAATTGGAAAGTCACGAAAGAAAACAACTAGAAGCACAACAACATTTGGAACTTTACAAGGCAAAAATGATACAAGCTCATGACAAATTAGTCTACCCAAGGACATTCAAAATTGATGATCTCGTACTTGTGATCAAAATGCCTATTCTTGCATGTCAGAAGATAGATGGAAAATTTGAGCCAACTTGGGAAGGACCATTTTTCGTAGAAAAGGTATACACGGGAGGAGGCTACCAACTAGTTGATTTTTGGGGCAAAACACCCATGTTGTCAATCAACGGACGATACTTGAAGACATACTATGCTACTTGACATTGCTTAAACTAAATTTTTGAAATTTTGATAGTTCTGGGGATATTTATTTGGCCAAATGTCTGTGATCGGATTCAAAATTTTGTAACAAAATTAACCTCAATAAAATGAAAACTTTTGAAGTTAAATACTTCAATTCTCTCTTCTCTACCTTTAAAAGTTTGATATTTTACTAAATTAACCAAAAAAAATTTAACTCATAAATAAATCATTTTCTCACCAATATAACATAAAATTTTGTTTAATAAATACTTTGTTTTATTCTTGTTCTTACTAAATTTCAGCGCACAGATGATTTTTCTGTCGTCATCAGAGAGAATGTCAGGACAAAGGCTGATTTTTGCTTTTAAAGATAGATGGAACCTCGCACTTAACGAAGAAAGGGCACCACAGGGTGGCACCATAGACTTCGACATGGACTTCAGTCAAGTCGACATGGACTATGATGGCCCCCTAATGGATGTGATTAGCCATCAGGCAAAATAAGGACTACCGTCACTGATAAAGATCAGCACCACAGAGAATTCCTCACTAAAAGGGAAGAAAGTGATAGTACATTAAGACCCGATGAGGGGACTAGTCGCTTATCGTCTATGATAACTGCACCAACCGGAGGCCTAGTCACTGCTAATGATGAAAGGCTGCCAAATGCACCACTACGAAGAACTCGGTGTAGAAATTTCAATCGTCAAAAGCATAGAGCTTTCTTGCGTGAATAAAGAAGATGCCAGAAGGAGGCAAAAAACTTGCTTACTGATCCCGATGTTTTATTTGTAAGGATTTATGAAGTTGACACCACTACGGCGCAAAAAACTTGATCCGTGTCCTAAAAGTAATTTGTGTAAAATATATATAAGTATATGCAATTATTAATGAGATTCTACGCAAGTATACACATCGTTATCAAGTAATAATGGACTTTCTATTTAAGCCCCAAATATTGATTCCACGGGGAAAGTTTAAATTTGCAATGATAAATTTTAATAGGAAAGTCAAAGAAATTCAAATGAAATTATTGTCACTAATTTTTAATGTTGAGATAAAAACTAAATTACTTAACTATTAGCAAAATAAAAATACAAGATTTAAACAGTATCTTTTAATCTACTAACTATGTTTATGTAATGAAGATTTCTTATGTGAAAAAGCATCCTTCCCACTAAAATGATGTTTTGGTGAAATGAGATTAGATAAATGTTTATAATATGTATTGTGCTAAATAAGAGCAGTTTTAATTCTCTACCCCGATATAGTGCATAGAAAATCATTGGCTAATTTCAGGTTTAGTCTCTAAATCTGTGGCTAGGCTAGGAGGATACTCACTCCCACTCCAGAGCTCCCACTTCCCTTCACCTGAAGGCTAACTCTCACTTTAGTTTTTATACACTAAGACCAAATTGAGGTTTTTAGCATGTCACCCTAAAGATTCTCCAATTCAACACCCAACAAAGAATATTTTCCTATTTATTTTCACTTAATTCCATGAACAAAGTTCTCCTCCATGAAATCAAATGTGATCCTCACATTGTTGTAGAACTCATACTCTATTTCCCAGATCATATGTTTTATAACACATTTTAACAATTCAATTGGCAGGATAGAAAAGTAAATTAAGTTTGGAGTTGAAAAATCATCACAATTTATTTTATATTTTAATATTGGCACATCCATGTTATCTCATCTTTTCACCATATCTTACAGTAGGGAGAAAGATAGAGGAAACTACTCAGACTTCATGAGAAAGATACAACAGAACACAAATTTTATATAAAATAGAAAGTTCATACAACACTAGTACACAAACAATTATCTTAAACTCTTTTTCAAAACAAATCCCATGTAGTCTTTCCTTAAAAATGCAAGAAGAAGATATCTCTCACTTTTCCCCTTCTCCAACACTCTTACAGAAAGTTTCACAATTAATCTTACCACAAAAACTCTAAATTATGAAAGAAAACTCACTAATTGACTCCATTGTGGTGGTGGAATGAAAATAGATTATGAAGAATGACGAAAAAGAAGTGTGGTCGAACATTGTGGAGCGAAAAGGAACGTGATGGAGTGGAGGAGAGAAGGAGTCTATTTCCTTATGAATTTTTGCCCCAAATAGAGCCTAAAGTCAGTTTGTCAAGAGGTGCCTCCAAAATCTCTTCAAAAATCATCCAAATACGTCGAATATTCTAAAAACAAAGGGTAAACCGACATTAACATCGTCGGCGCCAGTGTCTCACAATTTAATTTGTTGCTCTCTATTTAAAGGTTCCATCAACACTCTTCTGGCACCGTCGGCGCTGAGTGAAATTCTCAGTCTATTATGTTGTTCTGCGGAGTCGGCGCTTCCCTTGGCGTGGTTGGCGCTGAGTATTTCTTCAAAAACATCATTTCGACTCCAAATTTAATCTTTTTTGCTTCATTTTTTGCTTTAAGTCCTAAAAATCAACAACCTGCAAGTAAATATCAAAATACCTTCCATTAAAGTGCAATACCATCAAAAATAAGTATAAAATCTGGGTATAAAAATGCATATATTTTTTTTTGTATCAAAATCCCCCAAACTTACAAGTTACTTGTCCTCAAGTAACTCTTCTACTAGATAAAAATATGACTTATGGTAAAGAATTTAACTTCTAGAATTCCATATTTTAGTTCTCTAAACATTATAGTATAACTTAAGAAAAATTTAAAACAACATTGGTTAATACAAAAGGTGTAAGGATATTCAGCAATTAAGTGCAAGATTTCTGATCCTCTATTTCTTTCAAAAAAAATTGCAATTTGTCATATTAAAGTCTCTTAGAATATTCATATGGAAAAGAACTTCATAAAACTTTACTAATAATTAAGCTAATTTCAAATCAAAAGTTTAGAAAAATGTGTACTTCATAAAACTTTATTAATAATTAAGTTAACATTAAAATAAAAAGTTTAGAAAATGTGTCACCAAACTTTTTCCTTAAGTTGATTCAAGTGAAGCCAATTTTTAATTAGGCATCTCCTCAAGCTTCTCCTCGCATCTTTTTCTTTTTCTTTTCTTTTCAGGTTCATTTTTTTTATCCCTTTTTCTTTTCTTTCTCTTTTTTTTTATATAAAGATTACTATATTTGGATAACCTCTAATGATTTTGAACTTCACTATCCTTTTCTTAAAGTAAAAAACTTTTTACATTTCTTCACTTAATAAATTTATATTAACTTAAAGATTTCATAAAGTTTAATTCTTTTCATTTTATATGAATTTTTAAGATTTTTAATACTTCAAAAATACAAATTTATTTACTTAAAATAAAAAAACATTGTCGTATTCTCTTTTACCAAACACCTTATTCTCTAGAATTAACCTTTATTGTTGAAAATTTTTACTTAAATTTACTATATTTTGAAATATAAATATAGTTATCTAAAGTTAACTCGTAATACCAATGATCATGTTAAATTTAAATTTTTTGAAAATATAGTTAAATGAGGACAAATAAAATTAAGTTCATTCTTTTTTTTAAAAGGTAATTTTTTCTTCTCCCTCCCCCCAAACTTAAATTTTGGAAAGATTTAGCATGAAGAACTTAAAAATAAAGGGTGAAAGAAAACATTAAATACATAAAGAGAATACATACCTGTTGAGGGTTCTGATTTTTTGAAAATAAATTTTAAAATAATGCAGGTGCTAATATGAAAAACTAAAAGACTTAAAACATTAAATTGCACATAATACATATAAAATCTGCTGAGAAAGAGTTAATTACAACACATATAACAAAATGGTAAAACTAACAACAGAACTAAACTAAATTCTAGAAATGAAAATAGTCTTACAAATTACAGTTTCACTATACAACATAACAACAGAGTCTCAAAATCTAATAAACAGTCTCAAAGATATCACAAAACACATTACATAGTCACAAAGTACGATCACATACAAACTAACAAAAAGATCACCGTCATCATCTTCTTCTTCATCAACATCCAACTCTTACTGTTGATATGGAGTATAAAGAGGGTGAATAGGGAACTGAACTGAATGATCACCCCATAGGTATCTCACTAAAGGATCTTCATAAGCAGCATCATATTCAAACTTCTACCGAATCAACTCATCTTTATGAGCATTTCTGGCATCCATGTTCTGCAATCTATGAACCATCCTCAAAATATCTTCCTGCTGAATCATCATATGGTCCAATACTTCCCTATTACTGGGGTCACTAGAAGTAGGCTCACTAAAAGTAGGGCTCCTAGAAGTAGAAGGAATATCCCTGCCATTACTTCCAGATCTCCAATCAATACGGGACTCATAAGTCTTAATGTTAGCATGTCGAATAGGTCTTTGTGACTCAATCCTCTCCTCATCTGGTCTGAAATCAATGCTTGCATGCTCACAAAGTGTGTAAATAAGAGCAGGGTGTGCCAATCCACCAGTGGTCTCTCCCAGAGCAATAGATCGAGTGTTCATAGAAATATTAGAGCCTAAAATTATGTCCATCACTTCCTGAATACAGAAGTTCAGGATGGCTCTATCCTTGGTCACCTCATATATTTGTCCTAACCTCTATCACTTAGTAACAGACTATGAAGACTTAATCACCAAGTTGGACTTGTCAATCTCGATGGATATAATGGATATTGCTATCTTTGGCGACTCTCAACTCGTCATTCAACAAGTCGTTGGACAATACAAGATTTTGAAACTAAGGTTAGCATAATACCACCGATATACGATGAATATGTTAGAGCAGATTCCCAATGTAAATTTTTATCGAATTCCTCAGAGAGATAATGCCCATGTTGATGCTCTAACAAAACTTGCTAAGGAATTGGCGTGTCCACCGGAGGATTCCATTGACATCACAGTAAAAGGAAGACATGTTTTGTCTCGAATCGAACTTGAAAATCTACACAAGCTTAGAAAAGAAAAGAAATAATGATTTTGGTTGCTGATATTAACGAAGATTGACATAAGCCATTAATAGAATATTTACAAACTAGAAAGCTGCTAGAGACAAGTTTGCTGCACACCACATCATAAGAAGGGCTATGTCATACGCTTTAGTAGGCAATGTCCTCTATAGAAGATCATTCAACCAGATGTGGCTGTGATGTCTAAGCAAAGCAGAAGCACATAATGTTGTCAAAGAAGTACATGTTGGATTGTGTGGTGCTCACCTTTCAGGGCCAAAAATGAAAATGAAGATCAAGCAACTCAGAAATTATTGGCCAGTGATGATGTTTGACTGCATGGATACATCCAAAAGTTGTCACTAGTGCCACGTGCATGGGGTGGTCTTGCACCATCCTTCGAATGTGCTATACCCAACGGTCACCTCGTAGCCCTTCGAGTGTTGAGGCACGGACATAATAGGTCTGATAGACCCTCCATCTTCCAAAAGACACAAATCTATATTTGTCACTATAGATTACTTTACCAAATGGGCAGAGATAGTGTCGTTATGAGAGGTTACAGCACAGCGCGTCCTTCAGTTTTTGAAAAGCCAAGTCATCTACCATTTTGAAGTTCCACGCAGAATAATCTATGACAATGGGACAACCTTTAAAAGCAGAAAAATAAACAATTTTGTTAAACGGCACAAGATAAATTAGAGGTACTCTACAATTTACTATCCTAGGGCAAATGGCTTAGCCGAAGCCTCCAATAAGACACTGGTCCAGATTTTGAAGAAGACACTAGATGAAAAAAAGGAGATTGGCATAACAGATTGCTAGAAGCTTTGTGGGCCTACCAGAAAATGTTTAGGACTCCCACTCAGTGTACACCTTACATGATCGTATATGGGTTCGAGGATTTACGACTGGTAGAAGTCCGGATGTTGTTTCTCAGAGTCATTATCGCCAATCAGCTTACAATAGAAGAAAGTGCAAAACTCAAACTTGAGGAATTAGAAAGTCTCGAAGGAAAATAACTACAAGCACAACAACATTTGGAACTTTACAAGGCAAAAATGATACTAGCTCATGACAAATTGGTCTACCCAACGACATTCAAAATTGATGATCTCGTACTTATGATCAAAAGGCCTATTGTTGCACGTCGTAAGATAGCTAGAAAATTTGAGTCAACTTTAGAAGGACCATTTATCATAGAAAAGGTCTACACGGGAGGAGCCTACCAACTAGTAGATTTTCGGGGCAAAAAGCCCATGTCGTCAATCAACGGGCGATACTTGAAGACATACTATACTACATGACATTGCTTAAACTGAAATTTTGAAATTTTGATCATTCTGGGATTATTTATTTGGTCAAATGTCTTTGACCAGATCCAAAATTTTGTAATAAAAGTAACCTCAATAAAATGAAAAATTTTGAAGTTACATACTTCAATTTTCTCTTCTCTACCNAGTAATGAAAACTACTCACTACACATGGAGAAACAACAAGAACTTTTCATTGAACAAAACTTTGAAAACATAACAACAAAGTACTAAATTCAAATCAAAATACAATGAAAATACTTATATCTGATAGAAATCAAACTCTCCATTTATAGCAAAAGCAATCTCCTTACAATCCTCTTCAAGAATAAAGCGAAAAGAGAAGAAGAAATCTCTCACTCTCTCTCTCTTTCTTTCGCACCTTGCCGCACCGCTTAGGGCTCAAGCCCAAGCCTTCTTCACTTCTTCTCCAAGTCTTCATCTCCTCTTTTCAATTAATTCAAGAGTCTAGGAGTTATTTTAAAACATTTTCAAGCCTCTTTCTTATAATTTCCCAAGAGATGCTTAAGTGTCTCTTCAAAACTGTCAAGATTCAATGAATCTTCCAAATGATGCCTGAAGTACCTCTTCAAAACTCCATATAACTACCCAAAATTCTTCTATAAAGTACCTTTTCTCATTTCCAATAAATTTCTTCAAGAGGTTCATGAAGCATCAGTTCAAAAATCGTCCAAATCTGACGTATATTCTAGAAGATATGTTGAAAACCGTCATCAGTGCCTAAGTGCTATTTTTGGGCTCTTAAGTGCCCCCCTCTCTATCTAGTGGCACCAAAGTGTCATTTTGGGCACTTAAGCACCAAGCACATGCACTTAAGTGTCTAGTTTAGGTCCCCTTGGCTCCAATGTGCCCCGGTTCAACCCGATTTGCTCAGGTTTGCTCTGTTTTAGTCCATTTTTGTTCATTTTGCTCCAATCACTCCAAATTATTCAATTTGATATACCTATAACCAAAGAAATAGAAAAAAAATATACCTTTAAAGTGCAACATCATTATAAAATGAAGTAATAAAATTAGTACATTTTTAGGCGTATCATTAGCTCCCAGGTGGACGGAATCGAGGGAACTCTTGAGTGAGAGTTGGTATCTTCCCTACCTAGCTGGTCATCAAAACTATTCAAAATTTAAATTAGCAAATGTTCATTATAGCATCTCTATTAAAGGTAAAGAATATAATTGCTCCTATTTGGCACAATACAATTCGCATACTTCCACAATAGAATTCTTATACTTATTACTGATTCATGATAAGTGCTTTCTCTTACATAAACTCAAGTTATCTTTTTAAATTGTAATTATTCTGTCAAAATATCAAAAAAAATTTGAATTTTAATACTGAAAAAATATTTTTAGTTTAAGTAATTGTCTTTTTAAAATAGAAAGTTTGTTATTTAATAGTGTATATTGGGTATATGGGTTCGATATTCAGGTCTTAATCTAAAAGTTCTATAATACTTGATAATGATATGTATACTTGTGTAGTATCTCAATATAAATATAAATAAAAGAGTTAAATTCTTATTTTCATCAGGATCAATTTTTTGGTTCTACTGCAAACTAAGGAAACATAAGTGAAAAATATCATCAAAGACATTGTTATATGTTGCATATAAGCAGTTTTGAGATCACATACCAACGAGCTATGAAAAAGATTTTTGATGATCTCATTCACAACCAAGTGGAATGCTACGTGGATGATTTGTTCATTAAAATTAAACAAAAAATAAACCATATGTATGATTTGAGGATCGTGTTTGAATGGTTACGATGATATGACCTTAAGATGAATCCCTTAAAGTGAGCCTTTGGCGTTACCTAGGGAAAATTTGAGGATTCGTCGTCCGTCATCGGGGGATTGAGATTGACCCGGATAAGATTGAAGCTATCATAAAAATGCCTCTTCCCAAAACCTTAAAACAACTACGTTCCTTCCAAAGGAAGTTGGCATATCTGAGACGCTTTATTTCTAATCTCTCAGGTAGGTGTCAGCCCTTCTCGACATTAGTTAAAAAGGACATAAAATTTGTTTGGGAAGAGAAATGTCAGCGGGCTTTCAAGAATGTTAAGAAATATTTAATGAAACCTCATGTTTTGACGGCCCCTATCCCAGGAAAAACTTTATTAGTTTATACCGGAACCTTAGATGACTCTCTTTGAGCCCTCTTAGCAAAAGATAATGACGAGGGTAAAGAAAATACACTCTACTTCTTGAGTTGTCATCTAATACCGACGAAGATGAGGTATCTGCCTATTGAGAAGCATTGTTTAACGTTAATTTTTTCCTCCCAAAAACTTAGACATTACATGCTTTCTCATAAAATCATCCTAATCTCAAAAGTTATTCCATTGCAATATTTGATGACCCGACCAAAACTCTCTCGACGTTTAGCAAGATGGTCAATGATTTTGTTACAATTTGATATAACTTTCATTCCCCTCCATGCTATCAAGGGACAAATTTTAACAGATTTTCTCATTTCACACCCACTGCCAGCTGGGTCCCCTCTTAATGATGAGTTACCAGATGAGCAAGTATTGTAGATGGAATTCTCCAATGCGCAATGCTGGGAGATGCACTTCGATGGAGCTTCGTTGACCAGGAAAGACAAAGGATCAGATACAGTTATAACAGGCAAAGCAGGGATTGGTTTGATCTTTATCACGCCAGATAAGGGTATGTTGAGGTCTCATACCACCTGATAGAGCCATGTACAAATAATGAAGCAGATTATGAAGCCTTAATCACTAGGTTGGAGTTAGCAATCTTGATGAATATAATGGATATTGCCATCTATGATGACTCTCAACTCGTGATTCAACAAGTCGCCAAACAATACAAGATTTTAAAACTAAGGTTAGCAGAATACAACTAATATATGATGAAGCTGCTGGAGCAGATTCCCAGTGTAAATTTTTACCGGATTACTCAGGGAGATAATGCCCATTTTGATGCTCTAGCATAACTCGCTAAGAATATGGCGTGTCCACCAGAGGATTCCATTGACATCACAGTACAAGAAAGACAGGTTTTGTCTTGAATCCACCTTGAAAATATACACAAGCTTGGAAAATAAGAAGAAATAATGATTGTGGTTGTTGATATTAACGAAGATTGGCGTAAGTCATAAATAGAATATTTGCAAACTTGAAAGCTGCCAGAAGACAAGTCGGCAGCACACCACATCACAAGAAGGGCTATGTCATACACTTTAGTAGGCAATGTCCTCAATAGAAGATCATTCAACCAGATGCTGCTATGATGTCTAAGAAATGTAGAAGCATATAATATTGTCAAAGAAGTACATGTCGGATTATGTGGTGCCCACCAGTCAGAACCAAAGATGAAATTGAAGATCAAGCGACTCAGATAGTATTGGTCAGCAATGATGTTCAACTGCATGGATATAGCCAAAAGATGTCACTAGTGCCAAGTGCATGGAGTGGTCTTGCACCCACCTCTGAATGTGCTACACCCAACGGTCACCTCATCTTCCAAAAGATGTCACTAATGCCCTTGGAGTGTTGGGGTATAGAGATAATAGGTCTGATAGACCCTCCGTCTTCCAAAAGACACAAATTTATAATTGTCGCTATAGATTACTTTACCAAATGGGCAGAGACAGTGTCGTTACGAGAGGTTACAGCACAACACGTCCTTCAGTTTTTGAATAGCCAAGTCTCTACCATTTTGAAGTTACCCGCAGAATAATCTCTGACAATGGGACAACCTTTAAAAGAAGAAAAATAAACAATTTCGTTAAATGTAACGAGATAAATTGGAGGTACTCTACAATTTTCTATCCTAGGGAAAATGGCTTAGCCGAAGCCTTCAACAAGACACTGGTCCAGATTTTGAAGAAGACACTGGATGAAAATAAAAGAGATTGGCATAGCAGATTACTAGAAGCTTCGTGGGCCTACCAGAAAATGTTCAGGAATCCCACTCAGTGTACACCTTACATGCTCGTATATGGGTCTGAGGACTTACTACCGATAGAAGACCAAGTGTTGTATCTTAGTGTCGTTGTTTCCAATCAACTTGCAACAAAAGAAGCGTAAAACTCAAACTTGAGGAACTGGAAAGTCTCGAAGGAAAACAACTAGAAGCACAACAACATTTTGAACTTTACAAAGCAAAAATGATACAAGCTCATGAAAAATTAGTCTACCAAAGGACATTCAAAATTGATGATCTCGTACTTGTAATCAAAATTCCTATTCTTGCATGTCGTAAGATAGCTGGAAAATTTGAGCCAACTTGGGAAGGACCATTTATCGTAGAAAAGGTATACACAGGAGGAGGCTACCAACTAGTTGATTTTTGGGGCAAAACACCCATGTTGTCAATCAACGGACGATACTTGAAGACATAATATGCTACTTGACATTGCTTAAACTAAATTTTTGAAATTTTGATAGTTCTCGGGCTATTTATTTGGCCAAATGTCTGTGATCGGATTCAAAATTTTGTAATAAAATTAACCTCAGTAAAATGAAAACTTTTGAAGTTAAATACTTCAATTTTCTCTTCTCTACCTTTAAAAGTTTGATATTTTACTAAATAAACCAAAAAAATATATACTCATAAGTAAATCATTTTCTCACCAATATAACATAACATTTTTTTTAATAAATACATTGTTTTGTTCTTGTTCCTACTAAATTTCAGCGCACAGATGATTTTTCTGTCGTCTTCAGAGAGAATGTCAAGACAGAGGCTGATTTTTGCTTTTAAAGATAGTTGGAACCTCACACTTAATGAAGAAAGGGCACCACAGGGTGGCACCATAGACTTCGACATGGACTTCAGTCAAGTCGACATGGGCTATGATGGCCCCCTAATGGATGTGATTAGCCATCAGGCAAAATAAGGACTACCGACACTGATAAAGATCAACACCACAGAGAATTCCTCACTAAAAGGGAAGAAAGTGATAGTACATCAAGACCCGATAGAGGGGACTAGTCGCTTATCGTCTATGATAACTGCACCAACCGGAGGCCTAGTCACTGCTAATGACGAAAGGCCGCCAAATGCACCACTACGAAGAACTGAGCGTAGAAATTTCAATCGTCAAAAGCATAGAGATTTCTTGCGTAAATAAAGAAGATGCCAGAAGGAGGCAAAAAACTTGCTTACTGATCCTGATGTTTTATTTGTAAGGAATTATGAAGTTGACACCACTACGGTGCAAAAAACTTGATCCGTGTCCTAAAAGTAATTTGTGTAAAATATATATAAGTATATGCAATTATTAATAGGATTTTACGCAAGTATACACATCATTATCAAGTAATAATGGACTTTCTATTTAAGCCACAAATATCGATTCCACGGAGAAAGTTTAAATTTGCAATGATAAATTTTAGTAGGAAAGTCAAAGAAATTCAAATGAAATTACTGTCACTAATTTTTGATGTTGAGATAAAAACTAAATTACTTAACTATTAGCAAAATAGAAATGCAAGATTTAAACAATAACTACTAATCTACTAACTATGTTTATGTAATGAAGATTTCTTATGTGAAAAAGCATCATTCCCAATACAATGATGTTTTGGTGAAATGAGATGAGATAAATGTTTATAATATGTATTGTGCTGAATAAAAGCAGTTTTAATTGCCTACCTTGATATAGTGCATAGAAAATCATTAGCTAATTTCAGGTTTAGTCTCTAAATTTGTGGCTAGGCTAGGAGGATACTCACTCCCACTCCAGAGCTCCCACTTCCCTTCCCTTGAAGGCTAACTCTCGCTTTAGTTTTTAAACACTAATATCGCTCCAGAGCTCCCACTTCCCTTCACCTGAAGGCTAACTCTCGCTTTAGTTTTTAAACACTAAGACCAAATTAGTCTAGGTTTAGTCCCTAAATCCATGGCTAGGCTAGGAGGATACCGGCTCCCACTCCAGAGCTCCTCTGAAGGCTAACTCTCGCTTTAGTTTTTAAACACTAAGACTGAATTGGGGATTTTAGTCTGTGACCCTAAGTAAACACTAAGACCAAATTGGGGATTTTAGTATGTCACCCTAAAGATTCTCCAATTCTACACCCAACAAAGAATATTTCCCTATTTATTTTCACTTAATTCCATGAACAAATATTTCCTCCATGAATTCAAATGTGATCCTCACTTTGTTGTAGAACTCACACTCTATTTCCCAGATCATATGTTTCATAACACATTTTAACAATTCAATTGGCCGGATCAAAGAAGTAAATTAAGTTTGGAGTTGAAAAATCATCACAATTTATTTTATATTTTAATATTGGCACATCCATGTTATCTCATCTTTTCACCATATCTTAGAGTAGGGAGAAAGATAGAGGAAACTACTCAGACTTCATGAGAAAGATACAACAGAACACAAATTTCATATATAATAGAAAGTTCATACAACACTAATAAACAAACAATTTTCTTAAACTCTTTTTCAAAGCAAATCCCTTGTAGTCTTTCCTTAGAAATGCAAGAAGAAGATATCTCTCACTTTTCCCCTTCTCCAACACTCTTACAGAAAGTTTCACACTTAATCTCACCACAAAAACTCTAAATTATGATAGAAAACTCACTAATTGACTCCATTGTGGTGGTGGAATGAAAGTAGATTATGATGAATGACGAAAAAGAAGTGTGGTCGAACATTGTGGAGCGAAAAGGAACGTGATGGAGTGAAGGAGTGAAGGAGTCTATTTCCTGATGAATTTTGGCCCCAAATAGAGCCTAAAGTCAGTTCTCCATGAGGTGCCTCCAAAATCTCTTCAAAAATCATCCAAATACGTCGAATATTCTAAAAACTAGGGGTAAAGCGACACTGGCGCCGTCGACGCCAGTGTCACACAATTTAATTTGTTGCTCTCTATTTAAAGGTTCCATCAACACTCTTCTGGCACCGTCGACGCTGAGTAAAATTCTTGGTCTATTCTGTTGTTCTGCGGAGTCGGCGCTTCCCATGGCGTGGTCGGCGCTGAGTATTTCTTCAAAAACATCATTTCGACACCAAATTTAATCTTTTTTTCTTCATTTTTGCTTTAAGTCCTAAAAATCAACAACCTGTAAGAAAATATCAAAATACCTTCCATTAAAGTGCAATACCACCAAAAATAAGTATAAAATATGGGTATAAAAATGCATATATTTTTTGTGTATCAAAATCCCCCAAACTTACATGTTACTTGTCCTGAAGTAACTCCTCTACTAGATAAAAATATGACTTCTGGTAAAGAATTTAACTTCTAGATTTCCATATTTTAGTTCTCTAAACATTATAGTATAACTTAAGAAAAATTTAGATACTAAAGGTGTAAGGATATTCAACAATTAAGTCCAAGATTTCTGATCCTCTATTTCTTTCAAGAAAAATTGCAATTTGTCATGTTAAAGCCACTTAGAATATTCATATGGAAAAGAACTTCATAAAAATTTACTAATAATTAAGCTAATATTCAAATAAAAAGTTTAGAAAATGTGTCCAAGCTGTTTTCCTTAAGTTGATTCAAGTGAAGCTAATTTTTAATTAGGCATCTCCTCAAGCTTCTCCTCGCATCTTTTTCTTTTTCTTTTTTTTTCTCAGGATCATTTTTTATCCCTTTTTCTTTTATTGCTCTTTTTTTTATGTGAAGATTACTATATTTGGATAACCTCTAATGATTTTGAACTTCACTATCCTCTTCTTAAAGTTAAAAACTTTTTACATTTTTTCACTTAATAAATTTATATTAACTTAAAGATTTCATAAAGTTTAATTCTTTTCATTTTATATGAATCTTTTAAGATTTTTAATACTTCAAAAATACAAATTTCTTTAATTAAAATAAAAAAACATTATCGTATTCTCTTTTACCAAATACCTTATTCTCTAGAATTAATCTTTATTGTTGAAAATTTTTACTTAAATTTACTATATTTTGAAATATAAATATGGTTATCTAAAGTTAACTCCTAATACCAATGATCATGTTAAATTTAAAATTTTTGAAATATAGTTAAATGAGGACAAATAAAATTAAGTTCATTCTTTTTTTTAAAAGGTAATTTTTTCTTCCCCCTCCCACCCAAACTTAAATTTTGAAAAGATTTAGCATGAAGAGCTTAAAAATAAAGGGTGAAGGAAAACATTAAATACATTAAGAGAATACATACCTGTTGAAGGTTCTAATTTTTGAAAATAAATTTTAAAATAGTGCAGGTGCTAATATGAAAAGCTACAAGACTTAAAACATTAAATTGCACATAATACATATAAAATCTGCTGAGAAAGAGTTAAATACAATACATATAACAAATTGGTGAAACTAACAACAGAACTAAACTAAATTCTAGAATTGAAAATAGTTTTACAAACTACAGTTTTACTATACAACATAANTATATATATATATATACATACACGTAAATAAATCATTTTCTCACCAATATAACATAAAATTTTGTTTCATAAACACTTTGTTTTGTTCTTGTTCCTACTAAATTTTAGCGCACATATGTTTTTTCCGTCATCTTCAGAGAGAAAGTCAGGAGAGACTGATTTTTGCTTTTAAAGATGGTTGGAACCTCGCACTTAACGAAGAAAGAGCATCGCAGGGTGGCACCGTAGACTTTGACATGAACTTCAGTCAAGTCGACATGGACAATGAGGGTCCTCTAATGGATGTGGTTAGCCATCAGGAAAAATAAGGACTACCATCACTCATAAAGATTAGCACGAGGGAGAATTCCTCACTAAAAGGGAAGAAAGTGATAGTACATCAAGACCTGATGTAGGGGACTAGTCGCCTACCGTCTATGATAACTGCACCAGCTGGAGGCCTAGTCACTGCTAATGACGAAAGACTGCCAGATGCACCACTACAAAGAACTCAATGTACAAATGCCAATCGTTGAAAGCATAGAGCTTTCTTGTACGAAGAAATAATATGTCAGAAGGAGGTGGAAAACTTGCTTATTGATCCCAATTTTTTATATGTAAAGATTTAAGAAGTTGACACCACTACGGCCCAAAAAACTTGATCCATGTACTAAAAGTAATTTGTATAAAATATATATAAGTATAGGCAATTATTAATGAGATTCTATGCAAGTATACATATTGTTATCAAGTAATAATGGACATTCTATTTAAGACCCAAATGTTGATTCCACGGGGAAGGTTTAAATTTGCAATGATAAATTTTACTAGGAAAGTAAAAGAAAGTCAAACAAAATTATTGTCACTAATTTTGAATGTTGAGATGAAAACAAAATTACTTAACTATTAGCAAAACAGAAATGCAAGATTTAAACAGTAACTACTAATCTTCTGACTATGTTTATGAAATGAAGATTTCTTATGTGAAAAAACATCCTTCTAACTACAATGATGTTTTAGTGAAATGAGATCTGATAAATTTTTATAATATTTACTGTGCCAAATAGGAGCAGTTTTAATTCTTTACCCCGATACAGTGCATTGAAAATCATTGGCTAATTTCAGATTTAGTCCTTAAATATGTGGCTAGGCTATGAGGATATTGGCTCCCACTCCATAGCTCCCACTTCACTTCACCTGAAGACTAACTCTCGTTTTAGCTTTTAAACACTAAGACCAAATTGGGGATTTTAGCCTGTCACCCTAAAGCTTCTCCAATTCTACACCCAACAAAGAATATTTCTCTATTTATTTGCACATAATTCCATGAACGAATTTCTCCTCCATGAAATCAAATGTGATCCTCACTATGTTGTAGAACTCATACTCTATTTCCCGGATCATATATTTCACAACACATTTTAATAATTCAATTGGTCAGATTGAAAAGTAAATTAAGTTTGGAGTTGAAAAATTATCATAATTTATTTTATAATTTAATATTGGCACATTTGGAGTTGAAAAATCATCACAATTTATTTTATATTTTAATATTGGCACATCCATGTTATCTCATCATTTCACCATATCTCAGAGTAGGGAGAAAGATAGAGGAAACTACTCAGACTTCATTAGAAAGACACAATAAAACAAAAATTTAATAAATAAAAGAATGTTCATATAACACTAATAAACAAACAACACTTATCTTAAACTCTTTCTCAAAGCAAATCCCTTGTAGCCTTTCCCTAGAAATGCAGGAAGAAGATATCTCTCATGTTTCCCCTTCTCCAACACTCTTACAAAAAATTTCACACTTATCCTCACCACACAAACTCTAAATTATAAAAGAAAACTCACTAATTGACTCCAATGTGATGGTGGAATGAAAGTGGATTATGAAGAATGGCGAAAAAGGAGTGTGGTGAAACGTTGTGGAGAGAAAAGGAATGTGAAGGAGTGAAGGAGTGAAGGAGCGAAGGAGTCTATTTCCTGATGAATTTCGGCCACAAATAGAGCCTAGGGTCAGTTATTCAAGTGGTGCCTCCAAAATCTCTTCAAAAATCGTCCAAATATGTCAAATCTTCTAAAAACAAGGGCTAAACTGACATTGGCGCCGTCGACGCCAGTGTCCCGCAATTTAATTTGCTGCTATTTGTTTAAAGGTTCCATTGGCGCTCTTCTAGCGCCGTCAGCGCTGAGTAAAATTCTCAGTCTATTCTGTTGTTCTGCATCATCGACGCTGCCCTTGGCGTGATCGGTGCTAAGTATTTCTTCAAAAACTTCATTTTAACTTCAAATTTCATCTTTTTTGCTTCCTTTTTGCTTTAAGTCCTAAAAATCAACAACCTGCAAGAAAATATCAAAATACCTTCCATTAAAGTGCAATATCACCAAAAATAAGTATAAAATATGGGCATAAAAATGCATATATTTTCGGAGTATCAAAATTCGCCAAACTTACGTGTTACTTGTCCTCAAGTAACTTCTTTACTAGATAAAAATATGACTTCTGGTAAAGAATTTTATTTCTAGATTTCCATATTTTAGTTCTCTAAACATAATAGTATAACTTCATAAAAATTCAAAACAACTTCAGTTAATACTAAAGGTGTAAAAATATTCAGCAATTAAGTCCAAGATTTCTGGTCATCTATTTCTTTTAAGAAATATTGCAATTTGTCATATTAAAGTCCCTTAGAATATTCATATGAAAAAGAACTTGATAAAACTTTAATAATAATTATGCCAATATTCAAATAAAAAGTTTAGAAAACCTGTCCAAGTCTTTTTCCTTAAGTTGATTCAAGTGAAGATAATTTTTAATTAGGCATCTCCTCAAGCTTCTCCCCACATCTTTTTCTTTTTCTTTTCTTTTCAGGATCATTTTTTTTAATCACTTATTCTTTTCTTTCTCTTTTTTTTTTATGTGAAGATTACTATATCTGGATAACATCTAATGATTTTGAACTTCACTATCCTCTTCTTAAAGTTAAAAACTTTTAACATTTCTTCACTTAACAAATTTATATTAACTTAAAGATTTCATAAAGTTTAATTCATTTCATCTTATATGAATCTTTTAAGATTTTTAATATTCAAAAATATAAATTTCTTTACTAAGAATAAAAAAAACATTATCTTATACTCTTTTACCAAATATCTTATTCTCTACAATTAACCTTTATTATTAAAAATTTTTACTTAAATTTACAATATTTAGAAATATAAATATAGTTATGAAAAGTTAACTCCTAATACCAAAGATCATGTTAAATTTAAAATTTTTAAAACATAGTTAAATGAAGACAAATAAAAGTAAGTTCCTTTTCTTTTTTTTTCAAAAAAAAAGGTAATTTTTCCCCCCCCCCCCCAACTTAAATTTTGAAAAGATTTAGCATGAAGAACCTAAAAATAATGGGTGAAAGAAAATATTAAATACATAAAGAAAATACATACGTGTTAAAGGTTTTGATTTTTGAAAATAAATTTTGAAATAATGCAGGTGCTAATATGAAAAATTACAAGACTTAAAACATTAAATTGCACATAATATATATAAAATCTGCTGTGAAAGAGTTAATTACAATACATATAACAAAATGCTAAAATTAACAATAAAACTAAACTAAATTCTAGAATGAAGATAGTTTTACGAATTACAGTTTCACATTACAACATAACAAGAGAGTCTCAAAATATAATAAATAGTCTCAACAATATCACAAAACACATAACATAATTACAAAGTACAATCACATACAAACTAACAAAAAGATCACATGTCATCATCTTCTTCTTCATAAACATCCAACTTTTGCTATTGATATGGAGTATAAACAGGGTGAATAGGGAACTGAACTGAATGATCACCCCTCAGGTATCTCACTAAAGCATCTTCATAAACAACATCATATTCAAACTTCTACCGAATCAAATCATATTTATGAGCATTTGTGGCATCCATGTTCTGTAATCTATGACCCATCCTCAAAATATCTTCCTGCTGAATCATCATTTTGTCCAATAGTTTCTTGTTACTGGGGTCACTATAAGTAGGCCCACTAAAAGTAGTGGTCCTAGAAGTAGAAGGAATATCCCTACCCTTACTTCCAGATCTCCAATCAAGAAGGGACTGATAAGTCTTAATGTTTGCAGGCCCAATAGGTCTTTGAGGCTCAATCCTCTCCTCATATGGTCTGAAATCAACTCCTGTCTGCTAACAAAGTGTGTAAATAGGAGCGGGGTGTGCCTATCCACCAGTGTTCGTTCATATAAATAATAGAGCCTACAGTTATGTCCATCACTTGCTGAATACAGAAGTTCAAGATGGCTCTATCCTTGGTCGCCTCACTATGATGGTTTTTTAGAATCATTCTCCCAAAAATAAAATAATGTCAGGCCTTGGATACTACATTTAGCATAGAAAGGGGAAAGTTGGCTTTAATTCCATTCTTTACTTTCCATGCCCCTTTCTCACTAGTAAAAAAAGAAATTAGCTCATCTAAGGCCTTTTGTAGCAGAAAATGAATGATA
The DNA here is from genome assembly GCA_002079205.1 of Phalaenopsis hybrid cultivar. Classification (NCBI taxonomy): domain Eukaryota; kingdom Viridiplantae; phylum Streptophyta; class Magnoliopsida; order Asparagales; family Orchidaceae; genus Phalaenopsis; species Phalaenopsis hybrid cultivar. The sequence goes on along the minus strand of JXCR01011383.1, from coordinate 263,320 downwards.
TTGGCATCTATAAACATTATCTAACTGATAAAACTCATTTATTTTTCTTGGAGTAAACTCCACCTGTTTTACATGAACAAAATCAAAATCATTAATGCCTCCAGAAAGTTGGCATAAAATTCTATAACTATCCTAACTATCGCATCATCAGTAAAATAATAGAAATTTTCCCCCTACCGAGCGATAATTAATCCTTCAACTTATCCTCCCAAATTTTTGAAACCACAATCCGGAATCACTTTTTTATTTTCATAAAGACTATGAAATCAAGCTCTAGCTTTATAGCTAACAAATTTTTGCTCATCATAATCTATTTTTCTTTTGTTCGCTCTATATGTCATAGAAAATCTAAGAAAATTTTTATAAAAGTCTGAATAAATTCCAAAATTCCAAAAATCAAAATGTAAAGCACTTTAAACTTAAATCCATTAAGTAAGAGTTCTTCACAAAAAGCATTTTCTCAAAATCTCTCAAAAAAATTCCAAAACTTTCAGATCTAGGTAATGTGAGAAAAATCTGTTGTAAAAATAAAAAAATTTTAGTTTAAAGTGTGGCTCTTACTTAGGAAAGATGAAATCCAATATTCCTTTGCCTCTAAATCGCTTCAAATTCTCCCAAAATTAAGCTCTAGGTGTAAAAACTGAAGGTTGAAGGTAACTTAAGCGGTAAAAATGGAGGTTTACGGTGAAAATCGTGAATTTAAGGGTTTAAGGCCTACTCTTGGGTCGAAGGGGTTGTCGGCGTCCATTCCAGCGCCGTTAGAGCTGAAGGCCCAAAATTCATTTTTTTTATTTTTTTTCAAATTTTCAATTTACTCCAAAGTTTTTTTAGTTTTTTTAAACATAAATTTTTACCTAACAATAATTCACCAATAAACATTTCACAAACAATCATTTTCACAAACAACAACAAACTAACTTTTATATGTGAAAATACGCTTTTTACAAACACATTTTTCAAATTAAACATTCACACTTATTAAACAATCTAAGTATAAATCAGTGTCAAAATCAAGCCACAACACTAAACACTGACACAAAACTATACACATAATAAAAGTTTAGAATTCTAAAGCAAATCAAACCAAACCAAATCCAATCCACACAATTACATTAAATACATAAATATTCTTAAAAAAATATAGAATCCAAAGACTTCAATTATTCTGCCTCTTCATCAGTGTTTTCTCCTCCTCTAATATATCTCATGGATTGGTAATGAACATATAGGTTGTGGAAGGATCGGTATGATAATTGATCTGTCGAATTTTCATCGATCCACCCATTTTCTTTAAGCATCCGAACTAATCCTACTTCAAAATTTCCAGTATGATCAAAATTTTCTTTCATTCTCCAATCTTGGTGATCAAAAAGGTACTTAAGATCTCCCACTGCATTCATAATACTCTGAAGTTCCCTTTTAATTTTCTTCAATTTTTTCTCCAAAGCAAGCTAACTTCCAACTGTTGGTGGTATTAATGGAGTTGAAGCATGTGAAGAATGATTTATAATAGCATTTAATGCTTCATTTCCTTTTTCGACGTAATTATCATCAATAGAGATCATGGGCTCCCAAGGTAGTAAAACTTTTTCCCAACTTTCATATGGCACTTGGGGTTGACTGCAAATCAAAAAAATTGTAGAAGGATGCCCAAGTCCATAAATCAGCTCATTCATAATGATACTCATAAAAGATTTAAATATGATTAATTCTATGTCAATGGGTGTTTCCATTTGAATGTAGTAATTTAAAATAACACTTTCTTTGGTGACTCTACTAATCCTCATAGTAGGGAGTAATTTTTCAGAAATAAGGAAATGCCACTGCTTCAAAATTGGATTAGTGATGAAGCAAGGAAACTAATATATCTCTCATCTCGTACTTCACACATATCACTTTCATCCGTGAAAAAAATTATAAACATCTTGCATCAACTTTCGTGTAGGGACAAAAATTTGTATAATGACAGATTGGAACATTTTCTATCATATAAAATTCATTAATCCTTGTAGGAGTAAATGGTACATCCTTACCTAGTACAAAGACAACTGCTTGGGCAATTCCTTGTAAATTTGCTAAAAACTCATTTACTACAGGTACAACAACTGCAACGATAGTGTAACACAGAACTTCCCATTACCTTTGCAAAATGATCTTATCAACCGGAGCACTTGGATTGATCAATCCATGATAACAAAACCTCTCTCCATGATCCATCTCTTCTTTAAAATAACTTTATTGTATAATCTCTACGCGTCAAAACCAATATACTTTCTTCTATTGAAAACTCCTTATCTTGAAGTATTTTTGGAATTGGAAGCCATGGAATCCAAAAATAGGAAGTTTCTAGTTGTCCAAGGAAGTTTTTAGGACTTTAAAACATCTTATGGTGGTTATTACGGAGCAAAATCCCGCCAAATTCTGTCAAAAGTTGTCTGAACTCTCAAACCACTCTTGGCACCGTCAAGGCTCCCAATTGGCACTGCCGGTGCTGAAGTCCATTTTTTTGGGCGTTGTCGCCGCCAGTGGCCAAAATTTGCGACTTTCATTTTCATTTAATTTAATTTCAAATTTTCCTCCAATACCAATATTTGAATTAGTTTATAATAAATGCAATTGTGTAGGATTATTATCACTTATCAAACAAAGTAGTAATACATAAACATATATGTATGGGTTGCCTCCCACAAAGTGCTTGGTTTAACGTCGTCAGCTCGACTTATCATTTATTTAGTTGGGTTGACTCAACATTAAAAATTCTTTATATTGAGGTATGTGCCCTTCATAATAGTGTTTCAAATGATGCCCATAAACTTTAAATATCTTTCCAATGTTAGGATCTTTAATAACAATAGTTTCATGATGATAGACTTTAATCACTTTAAATGGTCCCAACCATCTGGATTTCAGTTTTTCTGGAAACAATCTCAATCTTGTATTATACAATAGAACTTCTTATCCAAGTTTGAGTTTCTTCTTAATAATCTTCCAATCATGTCATATTCTCATTTTCTCTTTATAGATTTTTGCATTATCATATGTTTCATTTCTAATTTCCTCAAGATCATTGAGTTGCAGTAATCATTTTCACAAGCATCTTTTAGATTAAAATTAAATTCCTTAATAGCCCAAAATGTTTTATGCTCCAATTCTACTGGTAAGCTGGAGGTTTTTCCAAAAATCAATCTATATGGGGACATTCTTATAGGAGTCTTATAAGCAGTTATGTATGCCCATAATACAGTATCTAGTCTAGCAGATCAATCAAATTTATAAGGATTTATAGCTTTTTCTAAAATGCGTTTAGTTTCACGATTTGATATCTCTTAATTAATTTTTGATTCTCTTGTTCCTGAAATGAGATCCTCCATCAGTAAAATTACTCTTAGCATTCCAAATCTTATAAAAGTATTCTTAATAAAAGTTTTAGAAACACTTCGAGCATCACATATGGGTATAACAATGACTTCATTCCATTTTGGCATATAATTAACAGCAAGCAATATATATATAAATTTCCAAATGAATGCATAAATGGTCCCATAAAATCTAATCCCCACACATCAAAAATTTCAACTTCTAATGTGTAATCTAGAGGTATTTCATTTCTTCTAGAAATATTTCCTACTCATTGACATCTATCACATGTTTTAATATATTCATTAACATCTCTAAAAATAGTAGGCCAATAAAATCGAACTTGCAAAATTTTATATGCAATTATATTTGCTCCAAAATGTTCTCCAAATTTAGAATCATGACATCTTTCAATTATCTGTTGAGTTTCTTCATAAGGCACACATATTCTAATAATTAGATCTTTACATTATTTATATAAATGTGGGTCATCCCAAAAATAGTCTTTTGAATCATATATAAATTTCTTTAATTATCAATTTTTTATATCACGTGGTAAAATATCACTTACAATATAATTTACTATATCAGCACACCACAGTGCATCCATTTCATCAATACTATATAATTGTTCATCAGTGAAATTTTCTAAAATTTCATTTGCAAAATTAGCTAATATTCTTATTTCTATTCTAATCAAATGATTCTCTAAAATTTCATTTGTAAAATTAGTTAATATTTCTCTTTCTAGTCTAGATAAATGATCAGCTATTTGATTATCATTTCTCTTTCTATCAACTACAGTAAAATCAAACTCTTGCAATAGAAGTATCCATCTAATTAATCTTGGTTTAGCATTCTTCTTTTACATTAAGTACTTAAAAGCAGAATAATCTGTATGCACTATAAATTAGTCTAATTAATCTTGGTTTAGCATCCTTCTTTTGCAATAAGTATTTAATAGCAGAATGATCCGGATGCACTACACATTTTATTCCAATTAAATAAGGTCTAAATTTATCAAAGGCATAAATAATAGCTAATAACTCTCTTTCAGTGGTAATATAATTAATTTGAGCATCATTTAGAGTCTTACTAGCATAATATATAACTTTAAAAATATTGTCACGCATTTATCATAATACAGCCCCAATAGCATAATCACTAGCATCGCACATTATTTAAAATGATTTTTCTAAGTCAGGTGATACTATTATAGGTGCAGTGACTAATTTTTTCTTTAATAATTCAAATGCTTTTATACATTCCTCATCAAAAGCAAAGTTTGTATCATTTTCTAAAAGTTGGCATAGCAGCTTAGTTATTTTATAAATTTTTTTTATGTAGATCCTGTAAAAACCAGCATGTCCTAGAAAAATTCTTACCCCTTTAACACTAGCAGGAGGTGGTAATTTTTCTATTACTTGGATTTTTGTAGGATCTACCTCCATGCCATTTTCAGAAATTTTATGCCTATGTACAATACCTCCTACAACCATAAATTGATATTTTTCCCAATTTAACACTAGGTTGATTTTCTCACATACTTGCATAACTTTTTCTAAACTATTAATACATAACTCAAACAATGTCCTAAATATAGAAAAATAATCCATAAACACTTCCATTCTATGTTCTATAAAATTGCTAAAAATTAACATCATGCATCTTCGAAATTTTGTAGGTGCATTACATAGTCCAAAAGACATTCTACGAAAAGCAAATGTTCTATATGGGCTTGTAAATGTTGTTTTCTCTTGATCCTCTAGAGCAATTAGAATTTGTTGATAACTGGTATATCCATCTAAAAACCAATAATATTTATTCCTAACCAATCTATCCAACATTTGATCTAGAAAGGGTAAAGGAAAGTGATTTTTTTGTTGTCATATTTAATTTTCTATAATCAATGCAAATTCACCAACGAGTTACTTATTTTATTGGTATTAATTCATTTTTCTTATTTTCTTCAACAGTCACTCCTTCTTTCTTCCGGACATAGTGAGTTGGGCTTACCCAAGCACTATCAAAAATAAGATATATGATTCCAGCATCTAACAATTTTAAAATTCTCTTTTTTAACAACTTCTTTCATTATTGGGTTTAATCTTCTCTGAGGATCAGCTTTAGGTTTATATTGTTCATCTAATAAAATTCTATGCATACAAATTGAAGGATTAATTCCTTTAACATCTACCAAAGTTCATCCAAAAGCCTTTTTATACATTTTCAACATTTTTATCAACTTCTGTTCTTAAATTTCAGTTAACTCAGAAGATATAATAACAGGCAATGTAGATTACTCTCCTAAAAATAAATACTTTAATTGGGCAGGTAATATCTTTAATTCATGTTCATGTGGCTTAATACTTGAAGGAAAAAGATTTTTACTATCGTTTTCCAACAAGTCTACATTTCAAATTTATCATGAATATAATACAAATCTTCTTCTTTCATTTCATCTTCATTCTCAAAATTTCTCCTTGTTTTAATTTATTTTTGAACTCACTCTTAAACTGTTCATTACTCAAATAATCACATACTTCCATCCTAAAACAATCATTATATTTTTCTATTGCAGGATATTTCATAACTTTTGTTATATTAAATTTCACTTCTTGATCATTAACTCTCATTATTATTCTCCTTTTTTCACACCTATTACAGTTCTTCCTGTTACAAGAAATAGTCTCCCTTAAATAATAGGAATCTCTTTATCTTCCTCCATATCCAATACTATAAAGTCTACAGGAAAAATAAATTCATCCACTTTTACTAGTACATCCTCTACAACACCTTTTGGATAAGTTATTAATCGATCAGCTAACTAAAAAGTTACATTAGTAGGAGAAATTTCTCCCAAATCTAAATGTTTAAAGATAAATAAAGGCATAAGATTGATGCTCGCTCCTAAATCACATAAAGCTTTTCCATAAAACTTTTCACCAATTACACGAGGTATAGTAAAGCTACCAGAAACTTTTAATTATGTAGGAAGCTTTTTCTAAATAATAACATTACACACTTCACTAAGTGCAATGGTCTCATGATCTGTAAACTTCATTTTCATATTTAGTACATCCTTTATAAATTTCACATAACTTGGCATTTGTTCCAAAGCTTCAACAATAGGAATATTTATCGTTAACTTCTTATCTTTATTCTTCTGTTTTAGTCTTTGAGGAAGCGAAGGTAATGGTTTTTTTCTAAAGGAACCTTTGTTTGTTCATTTTTATATTGATCATTTTCCATTTCTTCCTTCTCTTCATCAACTTTAGTTTCTATTTGGATCCCTGTTTCAACTTCTTTTCCACTTCATAATTGAGTAACTTTAATTTGCTCTTTATTTTAATCTTTTGAATTAACCTCCATAATACTCAAAAGAATTCCAGAATATCGGTTACTAAGTGCAGTAGCAATATGTCCTAACTGATTTTTAATATTTCTAAAAGCAACCCCTTGATTCTGTATTTGATTTCCCATGTTTAACATCACGTCTTCCCTCATCAACTTCTTTCCTTAACTTGTGAGTTAGGGTTGGAATTAAATCCAAGAGGATAATAAAGTCGATAATTAGGATTTTTTTGATTTTTCAGATTTCCGGATGGATTCACCAAATTGTTAAAATTATTCCAACTAAAATTAGGGTGATTTTTCCATCGAGGGTTAAAATAGTTAGAATAGGGATTGTTATTTCGATTATTTATAGTGTTTAAAGTTTCAGAAGATGATTGAGTATCAATAATCTATCCTAGTGAATTTTCCTCTAATACTGGGGCTATTTGAGAGCATTTCACTCCGATTTCATCAATTTTTTTAGAAATAGCAGCAATTTGAGATGCCAAAATAGACATTGCATCATAATCATGAATATTGGCTACTCTCTTAGGATTTACCCTTTCAGAGGGCTATTGAAAATTGNTAGACACTCCGTCATATTTAAATGTAGCACAAATTTCAAGAAAACTAGCAAGATGTAAGTTAGGATCTATAGTAGGTGATCCTCCAAATCGATTATTTTATACCATTTGGATAATAGCAGGTTTAAGCTCAAATGAATTAGAAGCAACATCAGGATTTTGAATAGTTTAGTGAAGTCATCTGCTGTCGGATTCACATAATCTTTTAAAGGTCTTTATCTTATTGGATTATCTAAGTTATTTGCCATTTCTTTTAAATTTTTAATTTCTCTTTACTGTTTTCAAATTTCTAATAGTACGTTCTAATTCTGAATTGTAAGGTACTAAACCTTCATATTCAATATTTCACATAAACAAATAAAGTAAGCAAAGTAAAATTTTAAAAAATAAACACACTTAAATATATATATATTTCTTTTTGGATTTTTTATTTTTTATTATTTTTTATATTTTTATGGTATATATATTATGTTGAAATTTCCTAATTTATCAAAACTATTTAATTTAACTGTTACCTTCCCCGGTAACGGTGCCAAAAACTTGATCCAAATTTTTTATATGTAAGGATTTATGAAGTTGACGCCACTACGGTGCCAAAAACTTGATTTGTGTACTAAAAGTAAGTTGTGTAAAATATATATAAGCATACACAATTATTAATGGGATTCTACGCAAGTATACGTATCGTTATCAAGCAATAATAAACTTTCTATTTAAGCCCCAAATATTGATCCCACAGGGAAGGTTTACATTTGCAATGATAAATTTTATTAGGAAATTCACAGAAATTCAAATGAAATTAGTGTCACTAATTTCTAATCTTGAGATAAAAACTAAATTACTTAACTATTAGCAAAACAGAAATGCAATATTTAAACAGTAACTACAAATCTACTAACTATATTTATGTAATGAAGATTTCTTATGTTAAAAAGCATCCTTCCCACTACATTGAGGTTCTGGTGAAATGAGATGAGATAAATGTTTATAACATGTATTGTGTCAGATATGAGTAGTTTTATATCTCAACCCTGATACAGTGCACAGAAAATCAGTGGTTAGCCCCAAAATTAGTCCCTAAATCTGTAGCTAGGCTAGGAGGATACCAGCTCTCACTTAGAGCTACCACTTCCCTTCACCTGAATGCTAACTCTCCCTTTAGTTGTTAAACAGTAAGACTGAATTCTACAACCAACAAAGAATATTTTCCTATTTATTTACACTTAATTCCATGAATGAATTTCTCCTTCNATATATATATATATATATATATATATATATATATATATATATATATATATATATATATATACATACATGTAAATAAATCATTTTGTCACCAATATAACATAAAATTTTGTTTAATAAACACTTTGTTTTGTTCTTGTTCCTACTAAATTTTAGCACACAGATGTTTTTTCTGTCGTCTTCAGAGAGAAAGTCAGGAGAGGCTGATTTTTGCTTTTAAAGATGGTTGGAACCTCGCACTTAACAAAGAAAGAGCATCGCAGGGTGGCACCGTAGACTTCGAAATGAACTTCAGTCAAGTTTACATGGACAATGAGGGTCCTCTAGTGGATGTGGTTAGCCATCAAGAAAAATAAGGACTATCGTCACTCGTAAAGATCAGCACCAGGGAGAATTCCTCACTAAAAGGGAAGAAAGTGATAGTACATCAAGACCCGATGGAGGGGACTAGTCGCCTACCGTCTATGATAATTGCACCAACTGGAGGCCTAGTCACTGCTAATGACGAAAGACTGCCAGATGCACCACTACGAAGAACTCAACGTAGAAACGCCAATCGTTGAAAGCATAGAGCTTTCTTGCATGAAGAAAAAAGATGTCAGATGGAGGTGGAAAACTTGCTTATTGATCCCAATTTTTTATATGTAAGGATTTAAGAAGTTGACACCACTACGACCCAAAAAACTTGATCCGTGTACTAAAAGTAATTTGTGTAAAATATATATAAGTATAGGCAATTATTTATGGGATTCTATGCAAGTATACATATTGTTATCAAGTAATAATGGACTTTCTATTTGAGACCCAAATATTGATTCCACGGGGAAGGTTTAAATTTGCAATGATAAATTTTACTAGGAAAGTAAAAGAAAGTCAAACAAAATTATTGTCACTAATTTTGAATGTTGAGATGAAAAAAAAATTACTTAACTATTAGCAAAACAGAAATGCAAGATTTAAATAGTAACTACTAATCTTCTGACTATGTTTATGAAATGAAGATTTCTTATGTGAAAAAACATCCTTCTCACTACAATGATGTTTTGGTGAAATGAGATGTGATAAATTTTTATATTATGTACTGTGCCAAATCGAAGCAGTTTTAATTCTTTACCCCGATACAGTGCATAGAAAACCATTGGCTAATTTCAGATTTAGTCCCTAAATCTGTGGCTAAGCTATGAGGATATTGGCTCCCACTCCATAGCTCCCACTTCCCTTCACCTGAAGGCTAACTCTCGCCTTAGTTTTTAAACACTAAGACAAAATTGGGGATTTTAGCCTGTCACCCTAAAGATTCTCCAATTTTACACCCAACAAAGAATATTTCTCTATTTATTTGCACTTAATTCCATGAACGAATTTCTCCTCCATGAAATCAAATGTGATCCTCACTATGTTGTAGAACTCATACTCTATTTCCCGGATCATATGTTTCACAACACATTTTAATAATTCAATTGGTCAAATTGAAAAGTAAATTAAGTTTGGAGTTGAAAAATCATCACAAATTATTTTATATTTTAATATTGGCACATCCATGTTATCTCATCATTTCACCATATCTCAAAGTGGGGAGAAAGATAGAGGAAACTACTCAGACTTCATGAGAAAGACACAATAAAACACAAATTTAATATATAAAAGAATGTTCATACAACACTAATAAACAAACAACACTTATCTTAAACTTTTTCTCAAAGCAAATCCCTTGTAGCCTTTCCCTAGAAATGCAGGAAGAATATATCTCTCATGTTTCTCCTTCTCTAACACTCTTACAGAAAGTTTCACACTTATTCTCACCACACAAACTCTAAATTATAAAAGAAAACTCACTAATTGACTCCAATGTGATGTTGGAATGAAAGTGGATTATGAAGAATGGCGAAAAAGGAGCGTGGTAAAACATTGTGGAGAGAAAGGAACGTGAAGGAGTGAAGGAGTCTATTTCCTTATGAATTTCGGCCCCAAATAGAGCCTAGGGTCAGTTATTCAAGTGGTGCCTCCAAAATCTCTTCAAAAATCGTCCAAATATGTCAAATCTTCTAAAAACAAGGGCTAAATCGACATTGGCGCCGTCGGCGCCAGTGTCGCGCAATTTAATTTGCTGCTATCTGTTTAAAGGTTCCATTGGCGCTCTTCTGGCACCGTCAGCGCTGAGTAAAATTCTCAGTCTATTATGTTGTTCTGCATCATCGACGCTGCCCTTGGCGCGATCGGTGCTGAGTATTTTTTCAAAAACTTCAATTTAACTTCAAATTTCATCTTTTTTGCATCCTTTTTGCTTTAAGTACTAAAAATCAACAACCTGCAAGAAAATATCAAAATACCTTCCATTAAAGTGCAATATCACCAAAAATAAGTATAAAATATGGGCATAAAAATACATATATTTTCGGTGTATCAAAATCCCCCAAACTTACGTATTAGTTGTCCTCAAGTAACTTCTTTACTAGATAAAATTATGACTTCTGGCAAAGAATTTAACTTCTAGATTTCCATATTTTAGTTCTCTAAACATAATAGTATAACTCATAAAAATTCAAAACAACTTCAGTTAATACTAAAGGTGTAAGAATATTCAGCAATTAAGTCCAGGATTTCTGGTCATCTATTTCTTTTAAGAAAAATTGCAATTTGTCATATTAAAGTCACTTAAAATACTCATGTGAAAAAGAAATTCATAAAACTTTACCAATAATTATGCTAATATTCAAATAAAAAGTTTAGAAAATCTGTCCAAGTCTTTTTCCTTAAGTTCATTCAAGTGAAGATAATTTTTAATTAGGCATCTCCTCAAGTTTCTCCCCACATCTTTTTCTTTTTCTTTTCTTTTCAGGATCATTTTTTTAATCGCTTATTCTTTTCTTTCTCTTTCTTTTATGTGAAGATTACTATATCTGGATAACCTCTAATGATTTTGTACTTCCCTACCTTTACTTCCAGATCTCCAATCAAGACGGGACTCATAAGTCTTAATGTTTGAAGGCCCAATAGGTCTTTGAGGCTCAATCCTCTTCTTATCTGGTCTGAAATCAACTCCTGCCTGCTCACAAAGTGTGTAAATAAGAGCGGGGTGTGCCAATCCACCAGTGGTCTCTCCCAGAGCAATATGTCAAGTGATCATATAAATAATAGAGCCTACAGTTATGTTCATCACTTGCTGAATACAGAAGTTCAAGATGGCTCTATCCTTGGTCACCTCACTATGATGGTTTTTTAGAATCATTCTCCCAAAAATAAAATAATGTCAGGCCTTGGATACTACATTTAGCATATAAAGGGGAGTTGGCTTCAACTCCATTCTTTACTTTTCATGCCCCTTTCTCACTAGTCAAAAAAGAAATTAGCTCATCTAAGGCCTTTTGTAGCAGAAAATGAATGATATTGGCATCTGTAAACATTATCTAACTGATAAAACTCATTTATTTTTCTTGGAGTAAACTCCACCCGTTTTACATGAACAAAATTAATATCATTAGAAGCCTCCAGAAAGTTGGCATAAAATTCTATAACTATCCTAACTATCGCATCATCAGTAAAATAATAGAAGTTTTCCCCCTGCCGAGCGATAATAAATCCTTCAACTTATCCTCCCAAATTTTTGAAACCACAATCCATAATCACTTTTTTATTTTCACAAAGACTATGAAATCGAGCACTAGCTTTGTAGCTAACAAATTTTTGCTCATCATAATCTATTTTTCTTTTTCTCGCTCTAGATGTCATAGAAAATCTAAGAAAATTTTTATAAAAGTCTGAATAAATTCCAAAAATCAAAATGTAAAGCACTTTAAACTTAAATCCATTAAGTAAGAGTTCTTCACAAAAGCATTTTCTCAAAATCTCTCAAAAAAATTCCAAAACTTTCAAATCTAGGTAATGTTTGAAAAATCTGTAGTAAAAATAAAAAAATTTTAGTTTAAAGTGTGGCTCTTGCCTAGGAAAGATGAAATCCAATGTTCCTTTGCCTCTAAATCGCTTCAAATTCTCCCAAAATTAAGCTCTAGGTGTGAAAACTGAAATTTGAAGGTAACTTAAGGGGTAAAAATGGAGGTTTGCGGTGAAAATCGTGAATTTAAGGGTTTAAGGGCTACTCTTGGGTCGAAGGGGCTGTCGGCGCTCATTCCAGCGCCGTCGGAGCTGAAGGCCCAAAATTCAATTTTTTATTTTTTCAAATTTTCAATTTACTCCAAAGTTTTTTTAGTTTTTTTAAAAATAATTTTTTACCTAACAATCATTCACCAATAAACATTTCACAAACAATCATTTTCACAAACAACAACAAACTAACTTTTATATATGAAAATACGCTTTTTACAAACACATTTTTCAAATTTCATTCACACCTATTAAACAATCTAAGTATAAATCAGTGTCAAAATCAAGCCACAACACTAAACGTTGACAAAAAACTATACACATAATAAAAGTTCAGAATTCTAAAGCAAATCAAACCAAACCAAATCCAATCCACACAATTACATTAAATACATAAATATTCTTAAAAAAATATAGAATCCAAAGTCTTCAATTATGCTGCCTCTTCATCAGTGTTTTCTCCTCTAATATCTCTCATGGATTGGTAATGAACATATAGGTTGTAGAAGGATCGATACGATAATTGATCTGTCAATTTTTTTCGATCCACCCATTTTCTTTAAACATCTGAACTAATCCTACTTCGAAAGTTCCAGTATGATCAAAATTTTCTTTCATTCTCCAATCTAGGTGATCAAAAAGGTACTTAAGATCTCCCACTGCATTCATAATACTCTTAAGTTCCCTTTTAATTTTCTTCAATTTTTTTCTCCAAATCAAGCTAACTTCCAACTGTTGGTGGTATTAATGGAGTTGAAGCATGTGAAGAATGATTTATAATAGCATTTAATGCTTCATTTCCTTTTTCGACATAATTATCATTAATAGAGATCATGGGCTCCCAAAGTAGTAGAACTTTTTCCCAACTTTCATATGGCACTTGGGATTGACTGCAAATCAAAAAAATTGTAGAAGGATGCCTAAGTCCATAAATTGGCTCATTCATAATGATACTCACAATAGATTTAAATATGATTGATTCTATGTCAATGGGTTTTTCCATTTGAATGTAGTAATTTAAAATAACACTTTCTTTGGTGACTCTACTAATCCTCATAGTAGGGAGTAATTTTTCAGAAATAAAGAAATGCCACTGCTTCAAAATTGGATTAAGTGATGAAGCAGGGAAACTAATATATCTCTCATCTCGTACTTCACACATATCACTTTCATCCGTCAAAAAATTATAAACATCTTACATCAAATTCTGTGTAGGGACAAAAATTTGTATAATGACAGATTCGAACATTTTTTATCATATAAATTTCATTAATCCTTGTAGGAGTAAATGGTACATCCTTACCTAGTACAAAGACAACTTCTTGGGTAATTCATTGTAAATTTGCATAAAACTCATTTACTACAGGTACAACAACTGCAGCGATAGTGTAACACAAAACTTCTCATTGCCTTTGCAGAATGATCTTGTCAACCGGAGCACTTGGATTGATCAATCCATGATTAACAAAACCTCTCTCCATGATCCATCTCTTCTTCAAAATAACTTTATCGTATAATCTCTACGCATCAAAACTAAAATACTTTCTTCTATTGAAAACTCCATATCTTGAAGTATTTTTGGAATTGGAAGCCATGGAATCCAAAAATAGGAAGTTTCTAGTCGTACAAGGCAGTTTTTAGGACTTTAAAAACACCTTATGGTGGTTATTACGGAGCGAAATCTCACCAAAGTCTGTCAAAAGTTGTCCGAACTCTCAAACCACTCTTGGCACCGTCAGGGCTCCCAATTGGCACTCTCGGTGCTAAAGTTCATTTTCTTGGGCGCCATCGGCGCCAGTGGCTGAAATTTGCGACTTTCATTTTCATTTAATTTAATTTCAAATTTTCCTCCAATACCAATATTTGAATTAATTTATAATAAATGCAATTGTGTAGGATTATTATCACTTATCAAATAAAGTAGTAATACATAAACATATATGTATGGGTTGTCTCCCACAAAGCGCTTGGTTTAACGTCGTCAGCTCGACTTACCATTTATTTAGTTGGGTTGACTTAACATTAAAAATTCTTTATGAGGTATGTGCCCTTCATAATAGTGTTTCAAATGATGCCCATTAACTTTAAATATCTTTCCAATGTTATAATCTTTAATAACAACAGTTTCATGATGATAGACTTTAATCACTTTAAATGGTCCCAACCATCTGGATTTCAGTTTTCCTAGAAACAATCTCAATCTTGTATTATACAATAGAACTTCTTGTCCAAGTTTGAGTTTCTTCTTAATAATCTTCCAATCATGTCATATTCTCATTTTCTCTTTATAGATTTTTGCATTATCATATGTTTCATTTCTAATTTCCTCAAGATCATTGAGTTGCAATAATCATTTTCACCAGCATCTTTTAGATTAAAATAAAATTCTTTAATAGCCCAAAATGTTTTATGCTCCAATTCTACTGGTAAGCGGGAGGTTTTTCCAAAAATCAATTTGTATGGGGATATTTCTATAGGAGTCTTATAAGCAGTTATGTATGCTCATAATACAGTATCTAGTCTAGCAGACCAATCCAATTTATAAGGATTTATAGCTTTTTCTAAAATGCATTTAGTTTCACGATTTGATATCTCTGCTAGACCGCTAGTCTGAGGATGATAAGTAGTAGAGAATCTATGCATAAAATCATATTTCTTAATTAATTTTTTTTATTCTCTTGTTCCTGAAATGAGATCCTCCATCAGTAAAATTACTCTCAGCATTCAAAATCTTATAAAAGTATTCTTAATAAAAATTTTAGAAACACTCCGAGCATCACATCTAGGTATAGCAATGACTTCATTCCATTTTGACATATAATCAACAGCAAGTAATATATATAAGTTTCCAAATGAAGGCATAAATGGTCCCACAAAATCTAATCCCCACACGTCAAAAATTTCAACTTCTAATGTGTAATCTAGAGGTATTTCGTTTCTTCTAGAAATATTTCCTACTCGTTGACATCTATCACAAGTTTTAATATATTCATTAATATCTCTAAAAATAGCAGGCCAATAAAATCCATCTTGTAAAATTTTATATGTAGTTATATTTATTCCAAAATGTTCTCCAAATTTAGAATCATGACATATTTCAATTATCTGTTGAGTTTCTTCATAAGGCACACATCCTCTAATAATTAGATCTTTACATTATTTATATAAATATGGGTTATCCCAAAAATAGTTTTTTGAATCATATATATTTTTTTTTAATTATCAATTTTTTATATCACGTGGTAAAATATCACTTACAATATAATTTACTATATCAGCATACCACGGTACATTCATTTCATCAATATTATATAACTGTTCATCAGGGAAATTTTCTAAAATTTCATTTGCAAAATTAGCTAATATTTTTATTTCTATTCTAGTCAAATGATTAGCTATTTGATTATCATTTCCCTTTCTATCAACTCTAGTAAAATCAAACTCTTGCAATAGAAGTATCCATCTAATTAATCTTGGTTTAGCATTCTTCTTTTGCATTAAGTACTTAATAGCAGAATGATCTATATGCACTATAAATTTAATTCCAACTAAATAAGGTCTAAATTTATCAAAGGCATAAATAATAGCTAATAACTCTCTTTCAGTGGTAATATAATTAATTTGAGCATCATTTAGAGTCTTACTAGCATAATATATAACTTTAAAAACTTTTTCGTGCCTTTATCATAATACAACCCCAATAGCATAATCACTAGCATCGCACATTATTTCAAATGATTTTTCCAAGTCAGGTGATTTTATTATAGGTGAAGTGACTAATTTTTTATTTAATAATTCAAATGCTTTTATGCATTCCTCATCAAAATCAAAGTTTGTATCTTTCTCTAAAAGTTGGCATAGCAGCTTAGTTATTTTCAAAAAAAATTTTATGTAGCGCCTGTAAAAACCAGCATGTCCTAAAAAAATTCTCACCCCTTTAACACTAGTAGGAGGTGATAATTTTTCTATAACTTGGATTTTTGTAGGATCTACCTCCATGCCATTTTCAAAAATTTTATGCCTAAGTACAATACCTCCTACAACCATAAATTGATATTTTTCCCAATTTAAAACTAGGTTGATTTTCTCACAAACTTGTAGAACTTTTTCTAAATTATTAATACATAACTCAAACAATGTCCTAAATATAGAAAAATCATCCATAAACACTTCCATTCTATGTTCTATATAATTGCTAAAAATTGACATCATGCATCTTTGAAATTTTGTAGGTGCATTACATAGTCCAAAAGACATTCTACGAAAAACAAATATTCTATATGGGCTTGTAAATGTTGTTTTCTCTTGATCCTCTAGAGCAATTGGAATTTGGTGATAATTGGTATATCCATCTAAAAGCCAATAATATTTATTCCTAACCAATCTATCCAACATTTGATCTAGAAAGGGTAAAGGAAAGTGATTTTTTTTGTTGTCATATTTATATTTCTATAATCAATGCAAATTCACCAACCAATTGCTTATTTTATTGGTATTAATTCATTTTTTCTTGTTTTCTTCAATATTCACTCCTTCTTTCTTCCGGACATAGTGAATTTGGCTTACCCAAGCACTATAAGAAATAAGATATATGATTCCAGCATCTAACCATTTTAAAATCTCTTTTTTAACAACTTCTTTCATTATTGGATTTAATCTTCTCTGAGGATCAGCTTTAGGTTCATATTGCTCATTTAATAAAATTCTATGCATACAAATTGAAGGATTAATTCCTTTAATATCTACCAAAGTTCATCCAAAAGCCTTTTTATACTTTTTCAACATTTATATCAACTTCTGTTCTTAAATTTTAGTTAACTTAGAAGATATAATAACAGGCAATGTAGATTACTCTCCTAAAAATGAATACTTTAATTGGGCAGGTAATATCTTTAATTCAAGTTCATGTGGTTTAATACTTGAAGGAAAAAGATTTTTACTATCATTTTCCAACAAGTCTACTTTTCAAATTTATCATGAATATAATCCAAATCTTCCTTTTTCATTTCATCTTCATTCTCAAAAATTTCTCCTCATTTTAATTTATTTTTGAACTCACTCTTAAACTGTTCATTACTCAAATAATCACATACTTCCATCATAAAACAATCATTATATTTTTCTACTGCAGGATATTTCATAACTTTTGCTATATTATATTTCACTTCTTGATCATTAAAACTCATTATTATTCTCCTTTTTGCACACCTATTACAGTTCTTCCTGTTATAAAAAATAGTTCTCCCTAAAATAATAGGAATCTCTTTATCTTCCTCCATATCCAATACTATAAAGTCTACATGAAAAATAAATTTATCCACTTTTACTAGTACATCCTCTACAACACCTTTTGGATAAGTTATTGATCAATCAGCTAACTAAAGAGTTACATTAGTAGGAGAAATTTCTCCCAAATCTAAATGTTTAAAGATAAATAAAGGCATAAGATTGATACTCGCTCCTAAATCACATAAAGCTTTTCCATAAAACTTTTCACCAATTACACGAGGTATAGTAAAGCTACCAGGAACTTTTAATTATGTAGGAAGCTTTTTCTAAATAATAACATTACACTCTTCACTAAATGCAATGGTCTCATGATTTGTAAACTTCATTTTCTTATTTAGTACATCCTTCGTAAATTTCACATAACTTGGCATTTGTTCCAAAGCTTCAACAAAAGGAATATTTATCGTTAACTTTTTATCTTTATTCTTTTGTTTCAGTCTTTGAGGAAATAGAGGTAATGGTTTTTCTAAAGGACCTTGTGTTTGTTCATTTTCATGTTGATCATTTTCCATTTCTTCCTTCTCTTCATCAACTTTAGTTTCTCTTTGGATCCCTGTTTCAACTTCTTTTCCACTTTGTAATTGAATAACTTTAATTTGCTCTTTATTTTGATCTTTTGAATTAACTTCCATAGTACTCAAAAGAATTCCAGAATATCTGTTACTAAGTGCAGTAGCAATATGTCCTAACTAATTTTTAATATTTCTAAAAGCAACCCCTTGATTCTGTATTTGATTTCCCATGTTCAACATCACGTCTTCCATCGTCAACTTCTTTCCTTAACTTGTGGGTTAGGGTTGGAGTTAAATCCTGGAGGATAATAAAGTCGATAATTAGGATTTTCTTGATTTTTCAGATTTCCGGATGGATTCACCAAATTGTTAAAATTATTCCAACTAAAATTAGGGTGATTTTTCCATCAACAAGGTTAAAATAGTTAGAATAGGGATTGTTATTTTGATTATTTATAGTGTTTAAAGTTTCATAAGACGATTGAGTATCAATAATCTATCGTAGTGAATTTTCCTCTAATACTGGGGCTATTTGAGAATAGTTCACTCTGATTTTATCAATCTTTTTAGAAAAAATAGCAATTTGAGATGCCAAAATAGACTTTGCATCATAATCATGAATATTGGCTACTCTCTTAGGATTTACCCTTTCAGAGGGCTATTGAAAATTGTTAGAAGCCATTTTTTCAATTAAAGAATATGCTTCATTGAAAGGTTTTGACATTATGATCCACCTGCAGCAGCAATCTATAATAGATCTAAGTGATCCTACTAATCCATTGTAAAATGTTTGAATTATTAACCAATCTTGTAAAGCATGATATGGTAATTTTCTAAGAAGATCTTTAAATCTTTCCCAGGATTCATATATTGATTCCCCTTCAAACTTACAAAAAGATGTAATATCATTTCTAATCTTAGTGGTTTTCGAGGGTGGAAAATATTTAGCCAAGAATTTTTATGATAGTTCTCCCCATGTTCTAATAGATCCAGGTGCTNTGCAGCAGCATCTATAATAGATTTAAGTGATCCTACTAATCCATTGTAAAATGTTTGAATTATTAACCAATCCTGTAAAGCATGACATAGTCATTTTCTAAGAAGATCTTTAACTCTTTCCCAGAATTCATATATTGATTCCCCTTCAAACTTACAAAAAGATGTAATGTCATTTCTAAGCTTAGCGGTTTTCGAGGGTTGAAAATATTTAGCCAAGAATTTTTGGATAGTTCTCCCCAAGTTCTAATAGATCCAGGTGCAAATGAATTTAACCAAGACTTGGCTTTATCCCTTAATGAAAAAGGAAAAAGTCTAAGCTGATTATCTAGGTTATTTGCCATTTCTTTTAAACTTTTAATTTCACTTTGTTATTTTCAAATTTTTCTAATAGTATNTTGGCTTTATCCCTTAATGAAAAAGGAAAAAGTCTAAGCTGATTATCTAGGTTATTTGCCATTTCTTTTAAATTTTTAACTTCACTTTGTTATTTTCAAATTTTTCTAATAGTACGTTCTCATTCTGAATCGTAAGGTACTAAACCTTCAGATCCAATATTTTGCATAAACAAATAAAGTAAGCGAAGTATAATTCTAAAAATATATATATATTTCTTTTTGGATTTTTTTTATTTTTTATTATTTTTTATATTTATATGGTATATATATTATGTTAAAATTTCTTAATTTATCAAAACTATTTAATTTAACTGTTATCTTCCCTGGTAACGGTGCCAAAAACATGGTCCCAATTTTTTATATGTAAGGATTTATGAAGTTGACGCCACTAGGGTGCCAAAAACTTGAGTCGTGTACTAAAAGTAAGTTGTGTAAAATATATATAAGCATAGACAATTATTAATGGGATTCTACGCAAGTATACGTATCATTATCAAGTAATAATGAACTTTCTATTTAAGCCCAAAATATTGATCCAACAGGGAATGTTTAAATTTGCAATGATAAATTTTATCAGGAAATTCACAAAAATTCAAACAAAATTAGTGTCACTAATTTCAAATCTTGAGATAAAAACTAAATTACTTAACTATTAGCAAAATAGAAATGCAATATTTAAACAGTAACTACTAATCTACTAACTATGTTTATGTAATGAAGATTTCTTATGTTAAAAAGCATCCTTCCCACTACATTGAGGTTTTGGTGAAATGAGATGAGATAAATGTTTATAATATGTATTGTGTCAGATAGGAGTAGATTTAATTCTCTACCCTGATACAGTGCACAGAAAATCAGTGGCTAGTCCCATAATTAGTCTCTAAATTCGTAGCTAGGCTAGGAGGATACCAGCTCTCACTCAGAGCTACCACTTCACTTCACCTGAAGGCTAACTCTCCTATTAGTTGTTAAACACTAAGACTGAATTAGGTATTTTTGTCTGTCACCCTAAAGATTCTCCAATTCTACAACTAACAAAGAATATTTCCCTATTTATTTGCACTTAATTCCATGAATGAATTTCTCCTCCATGAAATCAAATGTGATCCTTACTCTGTTGTAGAACTCATACTCCATTTTATGAATCATATGTTTCACAACACATTTTAATAATTCAATTGGCCAAATCGAAAAGTAAATTAAGTTCAGAGATGAAAAATCAGCACAATTTATTTTATATTTTAATATTGACACATCCATGTTATCTCTTCATTTTACCATATCTCAGAGTAGGGAGAAAGATAAAGGAAACTACTCAGAATTCATGAGAAAGATACAACCAAAAACAAATTTCATATATAAGAGAAAGTTCATACAACACTAACAAATAAACAACACTTATCTTAAACTCTTTCCCAAAGTAAATCACTTGTGACCTTTCCTTAGAAATGCAGGAAGAAGATATCTCTCACTTTTCCCCTTCTCCAACACTCATACAGAAAGTTTCACACTTAATCTCACCACACAAACTCTAAATTATAAAATAAAACTCATTAATTGACTCCAATGTGGTGGTGGAATGAAAATGGATTATGAAGAGTGGCAAAAAAAGAGCGTGGTAGAACAATGTGGAGCAAAAAGGAATGTGGAGTGAATGAGTGAAGGAGTGAGGGATTCTATTTCCTAATGAATTTTGACCCCAAATAGAGCCTAGGGTTGGTTCTCCAAGAGGTGCCTCCAAAATCTCTTCGGAAATCATCCAAATATGTCAAATCTTCTAAAAACAGGGGTTGAACCGACATTGGCTCCGTCCACGCCAGTGTTCTGCAATTTAATTTGGTGCTCTCTGTTTAAAGGCATCATCGACGCTGAGTAAAATTCTCAGTTTGTTATGTTGTTCTGTGCGGTCGGCGATGCCCTTGGTGCAGCCGGCACTGAGTATTTCTTCAAAAAAGTTATTTTAACTCCAAATTTGCTTCTTTTTTGCGTTAAGTCCTAAAAATCAACAATCTGCAAGAAAACATCAAAATATATTCCATTAAAGTGCAATATCACCAAAAATAGGTATAAAATATGGGTATATAAATGCATATATTTTTTGTCTATTCCTGAGGAAAAAATTTTTGATCCAGGCATGAGAGAGACCTCTTCTTGCTTGCCTACCATAGAGGATGAGTCCAAGTTCACTACAGAGCCGGAGATACCAAGAGGTTCAAAAGATCTTTGTATGGGTTGCTCTACATGCAACGCTGAAATTCCTACATGGACACTTGCTACAGGGGCATTTGTGGAATGCTCAGACTGAAAAGTCCTCCACCTAGAGCATTGCAGTACTCTAGATGAGTACGCGTCCACCGATGATGGATTTCAAAGCACTGATCACCCGATGGGGGAGTCATATATTCTGCTGGAGACAGAGAGAGCACCAGCTTGGATTCCAGCTGATATTGAAATGAGGGAGCTCCCTCGACAGCCTTCATTGATCACCATAGCAGAATTTGATAAATTGATTAAAGAAAACAAAAGGGAGTTTGAATTTTATGAAGAAGTTCAGG
The DNA here is from genome assembly GCA_002079205.1 of Phalaenopsis hybrid cultivar. Classification (NCBI taxonomy): domain Eukaryota; kingdom Viridiplantae; phylum Streptophyta; class Magnoliopsida; order Asparagales; family Orchidaceae; genus Phalaenopsis; species Phalaenopsis hybrid cultivar. Next base: position 240,944 of record JXCR01011383.1, on the reverse strand, counting down.
GAAGATTCATCAATATACTAGAAGGCTTGGAGCTGTACACCAGAGTTTTCTTCCGAAAGAAATGAAGAAGTATTCTAGACTGCATCTTTGATCTACGAGATAGGGGTTGAGCAGGCCTTCTGATGGAAAAAACCTATTCTAAGCCATGAAAGTGGATGCGTGGAAAAGGCAGGATCACCATATAATGTGGCTGTTGTTATAACTTCACTAAGAACTGACAAGGAAATCCCTCGGGGATTTTGAGACATTATGAGGTGGACTTGTTATCTCCCATGATAAAATGGATGATCAAGAGAATGGTCCGATGGAGAATACTTCGATTTAACTGTATTCCCAAAAGCTTTATCATCAATATATACGATGAAGGCGACTACATTCCCCCACATATAGACCATCAAGATTTTGTGAGACTTTTTGCACGGTCTCTTTCATGAGCAGAAGCAACATTTTATTCAGAAAAGAAATCAATTTCATTGGCCCCAGTGAGTTCATAGAATCTGTGGAGATTCCACTACCAGTTGTTTCAGTGCTGGTTCTTAAAAGAAATTGAGCAGACATCACCAAACACTGCATTCCAAGGGTACGACACCACATGTTGTCTATAACTTTCCGAAGAATAGATGACAGCAAAATGTCATACGGATTCTAGTCAGACTCGGAGTTTGAAGAGCTACTGCCCTACGAACTATGAGGGTTGCACCTCTAAGCACATGTAAAGGGAACTCTTGTCTTGGAGTGTGGCTTAGTAGGTCAACTCGATCAGGAGCTCACTCCCCTGAAGATGGACAGTAATAAGATACCTTTTTATACTGCATTTTGACACAACAAATATGATGAGATGTGTATCAGATATGCTTAGCTTGTGATATGTACCCAGCATGAAATATTTTTAGATGTACATTGATGCGTTCAACATATTTTCCTTTTTGAGGCTTTGGCCTGTACTCAATCTGTAACACTTGTCGAAGCAGATTAATGAAATCTCTTTCAACATTTTTTCTGTTCGTTTAATTGCCCTTCTATGCAATGGATAAAAGCCACAGAATCATACATTGGTTCCAAACTACAATGAACAAAGAGAAAAACAATAAAAACTTCATAATAAAATATAATCTGATAATTAAATAAAGTTTTTATTATTTTTATTGTTTTGCGCGAGCAAAGGTCGGATGTGAGGCATCGAGTTTACCTTTCTAATGGAACACACATCTTCAAGATTAGTGTAAGACCCCCTTGAATGGGACACGACATTCAATTCTCGACACACATCTTTGAGATTGGTATAAGACCCCCTTGAATGGAACACAACATCCAATTCTCTTCAAACGTCTTTGAGATTAGTATAAGACACCTTGAATGAGACACGACATCCAATTCTCTACACACATCTTTGTGATTGGTATATGATTCCCTTGAATGGGACACGACGTCAAATTCTCTACACACATCTTCGGGATTGGTATAAGACCCCCTTTAATGGGACACGACATTCAATTCTTTACACACACTCCGAGATTGGTATAAGACCCCCTTGAATGGGACACAACATCCAATTCTCTACACATATCTTTGAGATTGGTATAAGACCCCCCTTGAATGGGACACGAAATGCAATTCTCTACACATATCTTCGAGATAGGTGTAAGACCCCCTTGAATGGAACATGACATCCTACTCTCAGTCAGTCTTCGAGGTTGATACCAAAATTTTGACTCTCATTTTGGGATCTATACCTAAATTTCAATTCCCATCTCCTGGTCAGCACCTAAATACGGATTCTCATCCTCTAAAAACATTTGAAACTTGGTGATTACAAGCCCACTCTCCGGTCCCCAACAAGAGTTCCTACTCCTTGATTTCAATCAGATATGCACTTGCTAATTTATTAGCAGGAACAATTAGAACTCAAATTCTACACTCTTTTATTGTATGCTAACATAAGAGTCTGTATTGGTTTTGTTGATCTGATCGGTCAATGCCAACACGCACGGTGTGCTTGCCTAGACACAACACCTATTGGGGGTTCATTTATTGACCTAACTTTTGGTTGAGATTTAGTTCTCCCTCTTTAGTAGCTTAGGATCTAGCCATAGTACTTTCCTATTGATTATTCATAGAAAACTAGAAAGGAACCCTCACCATTAGAAACATTAAACTCTTCCTTGCTTAACTTGAAGTTTCACATATTAGTCTTAACCTCTATCACTTAATAGCAGCATGGGGGATCTCAAGGAGAGTACCTATAGAACTGCTTGACCTTAGGGGTTGACTCTAGGTGTTGGTCTGGAGCTATTTCACTCTCTACACTCACTATCACCCACAATCACTCACACAATCCCTAAACCCAAAATTATTGACATTGATCCCTTGATCTTTTGGGAGACTCACGTAGATGGTCCCCTTGACCCACTAACATTAGGCTAGGGTTTAGCTATCACCAGTACATAGAGGACCCAAATGAGGATTTCATTGGTCCATAACTCATATAGGGTGGTTGGCACCCCAATTCTACCAAAATGTCCAACTTGACTTTTGCCCCTAAATCCACCCAAATTACCTAAATGCCCTTGAAACCCTAAATTTGGTCAAAATCCTCACATTCACCCAAAATACCCAAATTTCCCAAGTCCACGCAAAAATTCCAAAATACCCTAAAATTTGCCAAAATTATAAAAATACCCTTGGCATCCCAAACTTTCCCAAAACACCCAAAATCACTTTAAATGTCTCCAAAAACAATTTAGAGCCTTCAATTGAACCCAATTTGACCACTTTGACCAAAACCCCCAAATTGCCTTTGAAGGCACAATTTCCCCAAATTCACCTCAAATGTGCATCAGTTTGGCCCCAATTCCCCTCAATTTCAATTCTAAATTTAAATGTATCTTTCATTTGATCAATCCAAACCAAATCCAAGCCTAATTAACCCATACTTTGAGATCAATTTTGATCTAGGTTAAACCCTCAATTTTAGCCCTATGACTTAATCTCACTTAATTGAACCACATAGTCTACTCAATTTGCCCCCAATTTGAATCATAAAATATTAATAACACTCCTACAAATCAAATTTAACCTTCAATTTGCTTTTTTCAAGACTTAATTTCACTCAATTTTAACCTATTCAAAATCCCTAAAATTGCCCCAAATTAGTTATCTTTCCGAATTCTACCAAATTGAATGCACTAACCCCAAAATTGACACACAATTTTTGTTAAAAACTCTTTATAATATTCTTATAGACCATTTTCAACATTTTATCTGGACTTAGCCTATCTTTATCCCAACTTAGATTTAAGTCTAGTCCAACATGCCCAAATTGATNCCAATTCTACCAAAATGTCCAACTTGACTTTTGCCCCTAAATCCACCCAAATTACCTAAATGCCCTTGAAACTCTAAATTTGGTCAAAATCCTCACATTCACCCAAAATACCTAAATTTATTCAAAAATCATTTCAAATCATTTCAAAATACCCAAATTTCCCAGGTCCACCCAAAAATTCCAAAATACCCCAAAATTTGCCAAAATTACAAATATACCCTTGGCACCCCAAACTTTCCCAAAACACCCAAAATCACTTTAAATGTCTCTAAAACCAATTTGGACCCTTCAATTGAACCTAATTTGGCCAATTTGATCACTTTGACCAAAACCCCCAAATTACCTTTGAAGGCACAATTTCCCCAAATTCACCTCAAATGTCCATTAGTTTGGCCCCAAATCCCCTCAATTTCAATTCTAAATTTAAATTTATCTTTCATTTGATCAATCTAAACCAAATCCAAGCCTAATTAACCCATGCTTTGAGATCAATTTTGATCTAAGTTAAACCCCCAATTTTAGCCCTATGAATTAATCTCACATAATTGAACCCCATAGTCTACTCAATTTGCCCCAATTTGAATCATAAACTATTAATAACACTCCTACAAATCAAATTTAACCTTCAATTTGCTTTTTTGAAGACTTAATTTCACTCAATTTTAACCCATATTTAAAATCCCCAAAATTGCCCCAAATTGGCTATCTTTCCGAATTCTACCAAATTGAATGCACTAACCCCAAAATTGACACACAATTTTTGTTAAAAACTTTTTAATATTCTTATAGACCATTTTCAACTATTTATCTGGACTTAACCTATCTTTATCCCAACTTAGATCTAAGTCTTGTCCAACTTGCCCAAATTGACCAAAATTCCAAAATCCTTCAAATTGAGCTTTCAATTGAACTTAAAATTACTTCAATAATTCACCAAAAACCTTCATAAAAATCATTTACACAATTTGATCAATAAATTGAGCTCAAATTCATGGCTAGCCAAACCCAAACCCAACTTTTCAGCCATGTTGACCCAAATTGGACCTATGCACCAAAATTGACTTAAACATCATAAGGTCACCAAATTAAGGTTTCCACAGCCACTAAGCACACCTTATTGACCAGGATAAATAACCTTAAACCACCCAATTGATCTATGGACCAATTATCCCTTAATTTAAGGGATCTTAACCATATTTGGGCCTTATTTGAAAATACTTTGCCAACATTACTTTTTATTGGGAGTAAATCATAATTAACTCTCCTCTGACCTCCCTGAGCCAAGAAGTAATTGAACCCTAGCCAGCCACCTCCTCGGCTGCCAGAAATAGCCACCCAAAGGAGCCCCCATTGCCCAAAACTCAAAATAAAACTCACTTGAGCTGGCCAAGTCTGATTGGTCACTAGTGCTCTCCATCCCTCCACCTAAGAATCAATTTGCACCCACCAATTGACCCTGGTGGCTTGCCCAAGCCTTTCTATTTAATCAGCCCCCTCCATGGCCGAGAGAGAGCTAACCAAAATCCTTGGGGAAACTCTGTCAAACTCTCACCAGATACTCTTCAAGCATTCCTAAGCTCAAGCCAACCATCTTCCCCTCATGTTCTCTCTGTGAGAGTTCATTTTTGAGCTCAAAATCAGGCTAAAACTAGGACATTCTTCCCTACACCTCCACAGTACACCAAACTTCAATTAACTATTTCCCCCATAAAAGCCCCCTCTTAAACAGCCTCTAACCTAACTCTAGACGAACACCTGAAATCGAGTTTGATCAAAGTCATACCTAGACAATTCACCAAGGATTGAGACTTCATCCGGAGGTTTATTGGATCCAATCAAAGCTACCACAATAACTTGATTGAGGCCTCCCCTCTCAGACAAAGGTATTGAACTCTAACCTAAAGTTGAGCTTGTTTTGACTCTTCATATGTATTTACTGTTTGTCATACCGTATAAGCTGTATAGATATGATCGTCTCGAATAGATGATAGTTTAGGAACAAACCATATGCAATTTAATATATTTTAGATGAATATCTTAAGGTTTTAGTGTGAACAACAACAAGGGTTAGGTCACTTGGGGATGATAATGGAGAGTCATCTGATCGCGTGTGTATCCAACCAACAAAGGAGATCAACCCGGACGAGCGGATGGTGCGTGAACTACGGGCCACGTGGCACCTGAGGGTGATGGAGACATTAAATGGAGGAGTGCCTCTTGTTCTTTCGGAGCCGCCTAGGATCTAATCAGTGCTGCACTTGATAAGTAAAAAATAAGGAATTTTGAATTATTTTAAATACCTAAACTTCAAAAATCCATGTATTTCTATAGAAAAATCATAAAAATAAAAGAAAAATACCCTCTTGCTCAGTGAACAAAGGAGAATAATGTGGACTAAAAATAAAAATTTATTTGACAAACATATGATTTTTAATGAATTAAATACCCTCTGTGGTATTTCCATTCTCCATGACTAAATATAGCTCAACGTGGTTTGAAATTTTGAGGGTTCATTCCTCATGACAGAGGTTATTTCTTCTAATTTTTCTAAGGTCAGAGGACATCTCTATGTTTTTAGCCCTAATTTTTAAGCTAGAGTGACCATTTTGGCTTATTTTAATTATATAAATCAAAATATCACTTCAAAAATTTTAGGAATAATTTTTGTAGGTTTCTTGTGGTCAGAAAAGTCTAGGAAAAATATCAAGATGCTTTGGATTAACTTATAAATTTATATATTTAATTAAATGCAAATATCTTGTATTAATTCATGTAAATTAAATAATTATAAAAAATTGACAAAATCAATCTCACATTTTTTATAAAAATCATGTCTATCCACTGTAAAAATTTGAAAATTATTTGACTAAGTCCAAGCACCAAAGTTGATTTCTAAAAGATCGTGTATTTTTGTACAAAAATAATTATAATAAATTAAATACAGTTGCAAAAATTTTGAAAAGTTGTTTTCTGAGTTCCTTGTGATCCGGGGCACTTAGGAAAAATAAAAGTTGTTTTTTAAAAAGTACTTGATTTTTTAGCTTCATTTTGGATTTAAAATAATTAAAAATAATTAAGATCCTAAAAATATCAAAATACTTCAAAATGTGCCTAATTGCTCCCTGATCACTTGAGACTTATTAAACTATTTTTTCCTAATTTTCTTAAGTTAAAAATAATTTATAATGGCTTAAAAATGGGTTTTCCTTATTTTCCCATTAAATTAATTATAATAAATTTATTTAAAAGACCATGAAATTTTTCCTAAGTATTTCTTTAACCTAAGAAAATCTTTAATCATCTTCTATTAAATAAAAACTTCATTTTGGAATGTTAAACAAATCAACTTTTGAAAATCATTTTTTCTGAATTTAAATAATTAAATTTAATTTAATTATGAGAGGTCCACATATTCTTCTCTAGACATTATAATTACCTCATGAATATGATACTCTAAACTCTCAAAGTCATTTGAGTTGTGTTTTGTGAGTTATGAGGCAGAATGCCCCAAGGGCAAAGTGGTAATTTCAGACTTTGGAGCCTTAATCAAAATTTAGGATTAACTAAGGGAAAATGGGTAATTATGATCTTAATAAACATGTTCGGATGATTGGAATATAATGGGATTAAAAGGCAGTAACCTACTCACCACCATTGCACAACATCAAAAAAATCATAATCCTCCTAACCTTCATGACTTGGAAGTCAACTAAGATCAAATAATTCTTAAGTGATTGGCTTAAGCTAGAAAGATGATAATTTACTTTTCTTAAGCCCAAAGTTGAAGATAATTTGATCATTTGATAATAATACATATCACTTGATATCAAAATTTTATAATCACATTTTCTCCTATTATGATTATTAAAGGCTTAATAGTGACCTAGGCTTCATGTCTAAACTCAATTTAGCTGATTTAGAAGATAACATAATTGGTGATTAGCATCACTAAAAACTATAAGCCTCACCATAATATTGGGCACCATAATCTTAAATAATGTAGACTTGGGCCCACTCACATAACTTTTAAATGAAACATCAATTGACTAATCAAGTATCCTATCCTTGACATAACTAAATTGTCAAGTTTCGCTGAGCAACGAGGTAATCACACTTCAGCCTCGGATGATTAATGGAACAATATGATAAGTCCAAAATGAACATGGAACATTTCAAGAAATCTTCAAAATGGTCCAAGTTCATACCTCGAGCATTTTGCAATCTATTGGACATTCTGAAGGGCAAATTGGACTCGCCGTATTTTTTTTAAAACCATCTACTAAGAACTTTAGAGATTCAATAGAATCATAGCTTGGGTTTTGGTAGCTAAAACTTCATCTACTCTTGCAATTTAAGTTCCTTGCAATATTATATACATGCCTTGAAAGTACTGACCTTTTAGGTGGTAGAACGAGAAGACTCATCAGGTATGGTTTTATAGTTTACATTACTGTTTTCTCTTTTACTTTTCGCACTATACTTTTATGCTTATGAACTTGCATGTTAAACAACGATGTCACCCTGCATGAAAACTAAAACTGCTAGAATATCCACCAAACCAAAACAAAAATTAAAATCAATCAAGATAAAATTTACCTCCACAACATTCAAAATATAAAACAACTCAAAATATAATCACAAAAAAAATGTAACTAAATTAAGAAGTCTCTATCGGATGATCAGGAATTCCTCAGAGAAGGTAACCTACGGTTGCTAACGAAACTTCCCATGGTCTAAATGAAAGTACGAAACTCATTAAGTTGAATTTAGTAAATTCATTTGGACTAAGTGAATCCAATAGAAAATAGTGGTACTGATACAAGGGAACCATAGGTTCCTAACCGGTGTTGCTCTAATCAACTTTAATATGCCCCATAACATTTAAATAACCATAACCATAGGAAAATCTGATTTGACATTATAACTTGACACATTAAAGAACATAAATTCATCACAATGAGGAGCTTGAAGCTAGCATTGTGGGCAGCACGTCCATCTACAATAGCACATCTTTTCTTAGAATTAAACAACAAGCCATAGGTTTTCAAGGTAGTTTGCTTATGCAACATAAATCTTCATCCTATCGTTTGGCCTCTATGTAGCTCTACTGTACAATATAAGTCCTAACCCGTCTTAAGATTACGAGGTTATCGTTTTTCAGGACCTAAATCCTCACATCATTCAAGTTATTTATGTGATCATTTCACATAAATGTAAGCCCTAAACAAATAAAATTGGCAGGATGAATCATTTAAATAATTTCTCCTAAAAAATAGAGCCAAATAATAGGATAAAATAGAAGTCACTGAGGTTCTCCTATGGATTTATGGCATCCTCTAGTTCTTCCTCCTTTAAATTCCACAATAAATGTTCCAAATTTGAACCATTCCCGTTTCACACCTCTTTGTCTGATCTCGTTGAAAAGTCCTATCCTTTGACCTCTTTGAAGATAATATTTCCTATTTTTTTTTTATGGAGAGTTTTCTTAGGTGACTTCTGTTATCTAAGATATAATTAACTATAGGGGTCTGCCCTTATAGGAAGCTTTTATGAACCCAGCTTAATATAAACTCTATTGAATTCTTTGTATTTAATTGGGGAACTTATCTTTCACAGACCAAACGAATGTCATATATTTCTTAATTTATTTGATCGAGCCATCCTAAATTCTTGTGTTTATCCTTCGGGATAGATACATGACTGAGGTATAATGTTCTTTCATTTAAACTATAAAAAATATGGGGTTGGTTTGATTTCATAGTTTTCTTAAAACTATATATATATATATATATTAAACACCCTTCAAAAGCGGGCGATGGGATTTTGATTTCGGTGGCCGACAACTTCCAACTGGCAACTCCTCACACCTAAAATAGTGTCGACAGAACATAATGAGTTAATACTAATAAAACGGGTTACAGGACAGTGAATATGCATTTATTATAGAAAATTAAATCTCGCCACTAAGAAATATCATTTTTCACTACCCTTTCTAGATCAGATGTTGGATAGACTAGCTGGGCATAAATACTTTTATTTTTTGGATAGATGTATTGGTTGTCACAAAAAAATAGCTCTTGAGGATCAAAAGATAATAATACCAATCCTTATGGTATATTTTCTTTTAAAAGAATGGCTTTTGGTTTATGTAATGCACCTGCTACATTTTAAAGTTGCATGATGGCTATTTTTTTGTGATTTAGTTAATAAAGGAATTGAAGCTTTTATGGATGATTTTTCAGTGTTTGGAACTTCTTTTGTCTCACATTTAGAACATTTATCAAAAGTTCTTAAGGGTTGTGAAGAAACAAATTTAGTCCTTCATTGGGAAAAATGTCAATTTATGGTAGCAGGAGGACTTTGTGAACTTCATTGTTCAATGTTCAATGTTCAATGTTAATGAGTGGCATATTTTATACCATATGGAATGACATATCAACAGAAAAGAAAATTTATATCTGAAGCTAAAGCATATTTTAGGGATGACCTGCTTTTATGTAAACAAGGAAAGGATCTTATTATTAAAAGAAGTGTGTCTTTAGAAGAAACTGATGAAATTATCAAAAAAATTCATAATTTTGATTTTGGGGGACATTTTGGTGTTGATAAAACAGCATACAAAATTTTACAATCTAGATTTTATTTCCCTACAATTTTTAGATATGTTAATGCTTATATCAAAACTTGTAATCGATGTCAACGAGAGGCAATATTTTTAGGATGAATGAGATGCCCCTCAATTATGTGTTAGAAGTTAAGATATTTCAAGTTTGGGGATTAGATTTCATGAGACTATTTATACCATCTTTCTGAATTATATATATATTATTAGCAATGGGCTATGTATCCAAATGGATAGAAGCTGTTGCTTTTCCTCCATGTGATGCTCAAAGTGTTGCAAAGTTTATAAGAACAAATATATTTTTTTAGATTTGAGATGTCGAGAGTGATCATAACTGACGGGTGAAGTCATTTCAGAAATGCAATAATGGAGAAATTATTAAAGAGATATCATATAAACCATAGAACTGCTACTGCTTAGCATCCTCAGATAAGTGGTTTGGCTGAATTATCCAATTATGATATTAAAATAATATTAGAAACATCTGTAAATCAAATTAAAATGGATTGGTTAGCTAAACTTAACCATGCTTTGTGGGCTTATAGAATTGCATACATAACTCTTATAAGAATGTCCCCATACAGACTAATATTTCGGAAAGTGTGTCACTTACCAGTTAAACTTGAGCATAAAGCATATTGGGCAATTAAGGAAATTAATTAAAATTTGAAAGATGCTGGTGAGAAGAGGTTATTGCAATTTAATATGCTTGAAGAGATAGGAAATGAATCTTATGAAAGTATAAAAATTTATAAAGAAAATATAAAGATGTGGCATGATCAAAGGATTCTTACTAAAAATTTTCAGTCGGGGCAACAAGTTTTTCTTTATAATACAAGGTAAAGATTATTTCCAAGCAATCTAAAGTGCAGGTGGATGGGCCCATTGTTGTGATGAAGGTTTATCCCCATGGAGTTGTGGATAACAAAGATCCTAAAACTGATAAAATATTCAAAGTGAATGGTCACATGTTGAAATCCTATTTTTTAGGTGACCAACTTAAATTAAATGATTTTTTATGTTAGATCAACCAGAATAAACACTGGTTATGTCGGGCTGGCGATGTTAAACCAAACCCTCTGTGGGAGGCAACCCATAGTTATCTGTGTTTTTATTTTTATGTTGTTGTGTGTGATTTAGAAAATTTTGGTAGTATTTTGACCATATATTGAGTTAATGACTATTTTAAGACCTTAAAAGATGACTTAAACATGTTAGAACAAATGTTTGGATGCTAAGTTGACATGCGCTAAATTGAGAACTGGCGCTTGAGCACAAAAATCTAACGCTTAAGTGCGATAGCTAAAAAACATGTGTGAATTTGGTTTCTAGAAGATTTAGTCCTAATTGGTTCACTTGAACGTGTGAGAGCAGTTCTAGGACATGCTTAAGAGTTATAGGAAGAGTTCTAAGCCTATAAATAAAAGGGTTTTGTAAAGATTTTCACCACACCTCCATTTAACCCTGAATTTTAAGTAAAAAGAGAGAGTTTTTGAAAAATTCTTCTTAGGAGACTGATTTAAAGAAAAAGGAGGAAGTAACGAGAAAGAAGTTTATTAGCCAGAGTGCACAAGAGATTTATAACAATTTCTTAGCTATTAGTATTGAAGGAATAGCGAAAAAAATCACTAAAATTGAGGCTAACATGGCTTCAATAGAAGTGAAAGTGATGGAAGTTAATGCACATCTGGATCATATGGGATGGCAACTTAAGATGCATTATAGCCATACCAATTTTGTAGAAGAAGTAGATAAGGCAATGTATCTGAAGAACNTGGATATCAAAGATCCTAAAACTGATAAAATATTCAAAGTGAATGGTCACATGTTGAAATCCTATTTTTAAGGTGACCAACTTAAATTAAATGATTTTTTATGTTAGATCAACAAGAATAAACACTGGTTACATTGGGCTGGTGATGTTAAACCAAACCCTCTGTGGGAGGCAACCCATAGTTATCTGTGTTTTTATTTTTATGTTGTTGTGTGTGATTTAGAAAATTTTGGTAGTATTTTGACCATATATTGAGTTAATGACTATTTAAGACCTTAAAAGATGACTTAGACATGTTAGAACGAATTTTTGGTAGCTAATTTGACATGCACTAAATTGAGAACTGGCGCTTAGGCACAAAAATCTGGCGCTTAAGTGCGAGAGCTAAAAAACATGTGCGAATTTGGTTTCTAGAAGATTTAGTCCTAATTGGTTCACTTGAACGCGTGAGAGTAGTTCTAGGACATGCCTAGGAGTTATAGGAAGAGTTCTAAGCCTATAAATAAAAGGGTTTTGTAAAGATTTTCACCACACCTCCATTTAACCCTGAATTTTAAGTCAAAAGAGAGAGTTTTTGAAAAATTTCTTCTTAGGAGACTAATTTGAAGAAGAAGGAGAAAGCAACGAGAAAGAAGTTTTTTAGTCAAAGTGTACAAGAGATTTATAATAATTGCTTAGCTATTAGTATCGAAGGAATAGTGAAAAAAATCACTAAAATTGAGGCTAACGTGGCTTCAATAGAAGTGAAAGTGATGGAAGATAATGCACATCTGGATCATATGGGAAGGCAACTTAAGATGCATTATAGCCATACCAGTTTTGTAGAAGAAGTAGATAAGGCAATGTATCTAAAGAATAAGTGGATTGAAGAAGATTCAACCAGATTTATTAATCATCGTATGTTCTTTTAGATATATGCTCCAAATGCTGAAGGAGAAACTAACAATAGGCCAAAATTTGTTCCATCTACTAGAGAGTGGAATTAAGTTCATGATTTAATGTTTACATGTGTAGTGTTTATTTATGTTAAGTGTTTTAATGTGTATTTTATGTTATTAAGATCTAGTATTATGTTTAGGAAGTTTCTCATCCGAGACTATTTAGATAGAGAATCTATGAATTTGAAAGTGTTTGTAATTGTTCATGAATTAATATAAATGTTTTATTTATGTTAAATTTTGTGTTATTTAGTATTGAATCAAATTAGTTAAGATTGTTGAATCTTGAGTAAGAGAAGAGATAAGCAAGGAGGAAATAGTTATTGCAGTGTTTTAAGACCATATAGGGTTGGTTGACTTAGGCTAGACGTGCATTTCATTTAAATAAAAAAAAAATCAAAATTTTTGCACTGACACCTAAGCGCCAAAACCTGTGCTTAAGCGCTACCTAAATAGAAAGACGGGCACCTAAGTTCTGAACCATTCACGCTTAAGTGCCAGTTCACGAGCAATTTTAAGTGAAAAATTAGACAAAAAATCTCCTTTTTTCCCAAACTTCATCTCCTTCCTTCGGTTTTCGTGATTTAGAGAACTAAGGCATCATCTTAAGTGAAGATTTCTAGGTGGCTTCAAACCANAAGAACAAGTGGATTGAAGAAGATTCAACCAGATTTATTAATCATCGTATGTTCTTTTAGATATATGCTTCAAATGCTGAAGGAGAAACTAACAATAGGCCAGAATTTGTTCCATCTACTAGAGAGTGGAATTAAGTTCATGATTTAATGTTTATGTGTGTAGTGTTTATTTATGTTAAGTGTTTTAATGTGTATTTTATGTTATTAAGATCTAGTATTATGTTTAGGAAGTTTCTCATCCGAGACTATTTAGATAGAGAATCTATGTATTTGAAAGTGTTTGTAATTGTTCTAGAATTAATATAAATGTTTTATTTGTGTTAAATTTTGTGTTATTTAGTATTGAATCAAATTAGTTAAGATTGGTGAATCTTGAGTAAGAGAAGAGATAAGCGGGGAGGAAATAGTTATTACAGTGTTTTAAGACCATATAGGGTTGATTGACTTAGGCTAGACGTGCATTTCATTTAAATCGAAAAAAAATCAAAATTTTTGCACTGACACCTAAGCGCCAAAACCTGTGCTTAAGCGCTACCTAAATAGAAAAACGAGCACCTAAGTTCCGAACCATTCACGCTTAAGTGCCAGTTCACGAACAATTTTAAGTGAAAAATTAGACAGAAAATCTCCTTTTTTTCCCAAACTTCATCTCCTACCTTCGGTTTTCGTGATTTAGAGAACTAGGGCATCATCTTAAGTAAAGATTTCTAGGTGGTTTCAAGCCAAATTTGTTAGATTTGATCTTCTTGAGGTAAGAGCTTCACTTCTATGCAAAAATTTTTTATGTTCACCATGTATTTTAAGCATATTCATGAGTTACCCGAAAATCACCATTCACAATGAAAATTTTGGAAATATTGATGAAAAATGCATGAATTTATTAGTTTAAGCATTTAGGGATTGAGTTTGGTGAATTGGAGTTAATTGAGGAATTTATTTTAAATTTTATACATTTTTTTTCAAAAATGGCACCAAGAATGAAGAGAAGCAAGGGGAAAGCTCCATTTGATTCAAGTAAATTTGTCAGTTTGAGAGCTTAGGATCAATACATTGATGCACTGCATTCGAGTAAATTAATTCCTGAGCAATGTTTCAATTTTCCGGGAGGAGCTATAGACGAGCTGATTGTTAGTTGCCAGTGGGAGCGGTTTTGTTATTTTTCTGCTAACGTCATGATTTCTTTAGTACGAGAGTTCTACGCTAATCTCTTTGAGGCTGATGAAGGAGTCAAAGTGAGCGGGAAGACAATACCATTTTCTCCTAAGGTAATTAATCTATTTTATCATTCACCCCTAGATATTTTGGGTTTTTATTCAAACTATAGTCTTATTGAGGAGGAGTTAAACGAGATTATTTCATCTTTGACTGCTGGGAGAGGGTTATGGAAGATTATGAATGAAAGAAGAGTAAACTTTTCTGCTTCAAAGTTAGATGCCACTGCAAAAGCATGGAATTATTTTATTTCTACTCTTATGATGCCTACAAATCATTTAAGTGAAGTGACTCGAGATAGAGCAACCTTGAACTACTTTATTCGGCAATCCAAGCCTATTGATATTGGAGGATTAATTTATAGAGTTATTACTAGTTTTGTTGAAGCTGCTACTACTGTAGGTTTGGGATTCACATCCTTGATCTTTTCTTTATACAAGCAGGCTGGTGTTAGATATGATAGATGGAAGGAGATCGTACAGCCACTAAAGGCCATTACCAGTGTGAATGTGAAGACTTATTAACATCATTCAATTTTTTTGTTGGAAGGTTGGATTCTCCAGTAGTTTTTCTGCCTCTACTTCATGAGCTTCTACTTCACATGCTTCTACATCAGGGGGTCAAACTTCTGGATCTGATTCTCAATCACAGTTGATAGAGAGGATTTTGGACAACAACATCAACATCACTGTGGATAAGGTATTAAATTTAGAGCATTTTTCAGAGCATATGGATGGGTATATTAAGGGACAAAGTGTTTATGAGAGGAATACAACATAGCTATGGAGCATTTCAATATAGGTAATCAGGATGTAGTATTTTTTTAGTATCCCAGATATCCATGACATGAGCCTACATCTGTTTGGCATAGTGATGATAGTGATGAAGAAGAGGCTCATGATTAATTTATATCTTTAGTTCTATTTTATGTTTTTAATTTTTGTATTGTTATGAACTGTTGTTGGTACTAGTATTCTGTACTTTTTGTTATGTTTTCAGTTGTGATTGTAAAGACTGCTAGTTTTTGTTATGTTGTGTTTTCTTTTACACACCTACTGTGATGTATTTTTTGTTTAGTTAGTTTGTTTTAGTGGCAGTAATTGTTTTAATTGTGTTGTTCTATTTAGCTAGTGCTTGTTGAACTTAATTCTAGAAACTTAGAAAGGTTTAGAATTTAGTTAACTTGCTCTTTAAATCTACATGTTTAAAATTTTCAATTTACTACGAGTTATTTTTCTTTATGTTACGNATTTTCACCATGTATTTTAAGCATATTCATGAGTTACCCGAAAATCACCATTCACAATGAAAATTTTGGAAAAATTGATGAAAAATGCATGAATTTATTAGTTTAAGCATTTAGGGATTGAGTTTAGTGAATTGGAGTTAATCGAGGAATTTATTTTAAATTTTATACATTTTTTTCAAAAATGGCACCAAGAATGAAGAGAAGCAAGGGGAAAGCTCCATTTGATTCAAGTAAATTTATTAGTTTGAGAGCTTAGGATCAATACATTGAAGCAGTGCATTCGAGTAAATTAGATCCTGAGCTATGTTTCAAATTTCCGGGAGGAGCTCTAGACGAGTTGATTGTTAGTTGCCAGTGGGAGCGGTTTTGTTATTTTTATGCTAACGTCATGGTTTCTTTGGTACAAGAGTTCTATGCTAATCTCTTTGAGGCTGATGAAGGAAGCATAGTGAGGGGGAAGACAGTACCATTTTATCCTAAGGTAATTAGACAATTTTATCATTCACCTCTAAGTATTTTGGGTTTTTATTCAAACTATTGTCTTACTGAGGAGGAGTTAAACGAGATTATTTCATCTTTGACTGCTGGGAGAGGGTTATGGAAGATTATGAATGAAAGAAGAGTAAACTTTTCTGCTTCAAAGTTAGATGCCACTGCAAAAGCATGGAATTATTTTATTTCTACTCTTATGATGCCTACAAATCATTTAAGTGAAGTGACTCGAGATAGAGCAACCTTGAACTACTTTATTCATCAATCCAAGCCTATTGATATTGGAGGATTAATCTATAGAGTTATTACTAGTTTTGTTGCAGCTGCTACTACTGTAGGTTTGGGATTCACATCCTTGATCTTTTCTTTATGCAAGCAGCTGGTGTTAGATATGATAGCTGGAAGGAGATCATACAGCCACTAAAGGTCATTACCAGTGTGAATGTGAAGACTTATTCACATCATTCAATTTTGTTGTTGGAAGGTTGGATTCTTCAGTAGTTTTGTTGCCTCTACTTCATGAGCTTCTACTTCACATGCTTCTACATCTGGGGGTCAAACTTCTGGATCTGATTCTCAATCACAGCTGATAGAGAGGATTTTGGACAACAACGTCAACATCACTGCGGATAAGGTATTAAATTTAGAGCATTTTTCAGAGCATATGGATGGGTGTATGAAGGGACAAAGTGTTTTCGAGAGGAATACAACATAGCTATGGAGCATTTCAATATAGGTAATCAAGATGTAGTATTTCCTTAGTATCCCAGATATCCACGACATGAGCCTACATCTGTTTGGCATAGTGATGATAGTGATGAAGAAGAGGGTCATGATTAATTTATATCTTTAGTTCTATTTTATGTTTTTAATTTTTGTATTGTTATGAACTGTTGTTGGTACTAGTATTCTGTACTTTTTGTTATGTTTTCAGTTGTGATTGTAAAGATTGCTAGTTTTAGTTATGTTGTGTTTTGTTTTATACACCTACTGTGATGTATTTTTGTTTAGTCAGTATGTTTTAGTGGCAGTAATTGTTTTAATTGTGTTGTTCTATTTAGCTAGTGCTTGTTGAACTTAATTCTAGAAACTTAGAAAGGTTTAGAATTTAGCTAACTTGCTCCTTAAATCTACATGTTTAAATTTTTCAATTTACTACGAGTTAATTTTCTTTATGTTACAATCATGTATGTTTGTTAGTGTGTTTATTTGCTTTTATGTTATACTCCACTGCATAGAAGTCTAATGAATTTCTATATGTTAAGAAAATTAAAATTTGATCAATTAAATTTTTACTCCTATTTTTTACTTTTTATACTTGCATATTTTGGGTATAAAAATTCTTGCAAGCATGTTATAGCTAGTTTTCATTCCTTATTATTTATATATGATGCTAAAATGTTTTTACTTCTATTAAAAATTTAAGTTTGGGGAATGAAAAATTTTAAAGAAACTTAAAATTTTATTTGTCTCAAATGTATTTCAAATAAATTTGATTTTGAACTGAAAAATTATTATGTTTATGAAGTTATATTAGGGAAGTAAAATTTTGATTTTAGAAATGAGTAAGAGAAATTGGTTAAATTTTATAGTAATAAAGAAAAACATAAGGTTAAAAATTTTTAGTTTGAAAAATGTTAAATATTGTGTAACTATCTTTAGTAGGAAAAATTGTATTTTTCAAAAAGTTAGAAATTTAGAACTTTTATTTACAAAATTTATGCTTTATTTATTGAAATTAATTTTCAAAACTATTATTATGTTTTTAAGTGAAAGAAAAATATCAACTCTTTATTTTATGAAAGGAAGAGTAGAATTCAAAACCATTAAAGACCTATCCAGATATAGTAATCCTTGCCCGAGAAAAGAAAGAAGAAAAAAAAGAAAGAAAAAGAAAAAGAAAATAAAATAAAAAGTTGAAAAAGGGAGGAGAAGCTTGAGGATTAGTGACTAATCAAATCATCAGTGTGAGTATTTTTGGCCTCCATGTATTTCATTCTATGATCTATTCTTAAGATATCTCCCTGCTGGATCATCATCTGCTCCATCAGTTCTCGAAGAGTAGGTCACTAGAAGTAGGGGTCCTCGAAGTAGAAAGAATATCCCTGGTCCTACTTCCATATCTCCATTCAATGTGAGATTCATATGTCATTATGTTAGCAGGCTCAATAGGTTTTAGGGCCTCGATCCTCTCCTCAGTCATTCTAAAGTCAACTCCTGCCTATTCACAAAGTGTTAAGATAAGAGCATGGTGTGCCAAACCACCAGTGGTCTCTCCCAAAGCAATGGATTGAGAGTTTCTAAAAATAATAGAGCCTACATTTACCCTTTGCATCTGCTAAATACAGAAGTTCAGGATGGCTCTATGCTTGGTAACCTCACTATGATGATTTATCGGTATCATTCTTCCAGAAATAAAGTAGTGTCAGGCCTTAGATACTATATTTATCATAGAAAGGGGAAAGTTTACATTAACACCATTCTTCACTTACCAGGTTACTCTTCCATCAGTAAGATAAGAAAAAACCTCATCCAAGGTCTCATTTGTAGCAGAAAATGATTTATATTGGCAACTGTACACATCTTCTAACTGATAAAACTCCTTAATTTTTCTTAGAGTAAACTCTACCATTTTCCCACAAACAACAACAAAGTCGTCAGAAGCCTCCGTAAAGTTGGCATAGAATTCCATCACTACACCAATAATTGCATCTGCAGTAAAATAACAAAAATTTTCCCACTATCAAGCATTGATTAATTGCTCAACTTCTCCTCCCAGATTTTTAAATCCATGATCTGGAATCACTTTTTTATTTTTAAGTAGACTGTTGAATCGAGCACTTGCCCTAAAGCTGACAAATTTGTGTTCATCATAATCTACTTTCTTTTTCCTTTGCTCGTTCTTGGTGCCATGGAAAATTTAAGAAAATTTGATAAAAATCTGAATTAATTCCCAAAAATTTGAAAATCACAATGTAAATAGCTTAAAACTTAAATCTATTAAGTAAGACTACTTTGCCAAAGAATTTTCTCAAAATCTCTCAAAAAATTCCAAAATTTTTGGATCTCAACAATGTGAGATAAATCCTTGGTGAAAATAAAAAATTTTTAGTTCAAAGTGTAGGTCTTACCTAGAGAAGATGAAATCTGAACTTCCTTTACTTAAAATCACCATAATTCTGAGCAAAATCAAGTCCTAGGTGCAAAAATCAGAGGTTGAAGGTGACTAAATCACGAATTAGATACTTTAGAGTTTTACGGTGCAAATCACAAATTTTAAGGGGTTTAAGTTGTTTCGAGTTGAGGGTGTTGTCGACGTCCATGCCAACGTCATCGGTGCTGAAGGCCTAAAATTCCATTTTTCGATTTTCTTAAATTTCAATTTTCTTTCAATTTACTCCAAAGTATATTTAATCTTTCTCAACACTAATTTTCATTTAACAATAATTCACAAACAGCACCAAACCAACTTTTATATATGAACATACAAGTTTTACATATACATTTTTCTAATCACACTTTCACACATATAAATCAAACAAATTATAAATCAGTGTTGAAATCAAGCCACAAACAATAAACTCTGACACAAAACTATACACACAATCAAAGTTCAGAATTCTAAAGCAAAGTAAACTAATCAAATCCACACGATCGCATTAAATACATAAGTATTTTAAACTAATAGAGAGTCCAACTTCTTTAATTATTCAGCCTCTTCTTCAGTACTTTCTCTTCCTCTAATATCTCCCATAGATTGGTAATGAACGTACAAATTGTAGAAGGGTCGATACGAGAATTGATCAGTCAAATTTTCTTTGATCCATCCTCTTTCTTTAAATATCTGAACCAATCCTGCTTCAATCGTTACAGCATGATCAAAATTTTCTTTTATCCTCCAATCTAGGTGATCAAAAAGATCTTTAAGTTTTTCTATTGCATTTGAAATACTCTGAAGTTCTCTTTTAATTTTCTTCATTTTCTTTTCTAAAGCGAGAGAACTTCCAATTGTTTGTGGCATTAATTGTGTTGAACCATGTGATGAATGATCTAAGATAACATCTAATGCTTCATTTCCATTCCCAATATAATTATCATCATTAGGAATCATGGGCTCCCAAGGCAATAAAACTTTTTCCCAACTTGGAAAATTGTAGAAGGATGCCCAAGTCCATATATTGGCCCATTCATAATAATACCCATAATAGATTTAAAAATGATAGATCCTACATCAACGGGCTTTTCCATTTGAATGCAATAATTTAAAATAGCACTTTCTTTGGTGACCCTACTAATCTTCACAGTAGGGAGTAATTTTGTGGAAATGAAGAAATGCCACTTTTCCAATATTGGATTAAGCAATGAAGCAGAGAAATTAACATATCTCTTATCTCGCATTTCCCAAATATCACTTTCATCCATCAAAAAATTATAAACATCTTGCATCAAATCTCTCGTTGGGATAAAATTTTTATAATGATAGATTGGACAGTTTTCTATCATATACAACTCATTAATTTGTGTCGGAGTAAATGGCATAGCCTTACCTCGAACGAAGACAACTCCTTGGGTAATTCCATGAAAGTTGGCATAGAATTCCTTCACTACTGGTACAACAAGTGCAGCGGTAGTGTAGCACAGAACTTCCATCAACTTTGTACAATGATTTTATCAATTAGAGAACTTGGATTAATCAATCCATGATTGGCAAAGCCTCTCTCCTTGATAAGCCTCTTCTTTGTAATGAATTTATCGTATAATCTCTGTGCATCAAATCTGATAAACTTTCTTCTATTGAAAACTCCATACCTGGAAGTATTTCTGGAATTGGAAGCCATGAAATTTAAAAATAGGAAGTTTATGATCGTCCAAGGCAGTTTTTAGGACTTTAAAAACACCTCCTCATGGTTTTTAAAGAGAAAAATTCCGCTAAAACATAAAAACTGCACAAACTGCTCGGGATGCCATCGGTGCTCCGGATGGCACTGTCGGCGCCATGGACTGTCTAGCGGGTGCCATCGCCACTAGAGTTCAAAATTTGTGTCTTTTCATTTTTTTATTCAATTTGATTCCAAATTTTCCTCCAATACAAATATTTGTCTCAATTTATGATATATAAAATTGTGTAGGATTATTATCTTCAAATATATAAAACAATTATCAAACAAATTAATAGTACATAGNTCCCAAAAAGCTAAACAAAAAACAATAGTTTGCCTAAAAATAAACCCCAGATAACATGGGGTGCAAAATAAGTATATATATATATATAATACTTCGAGCTAAGACGAGCTGAATACGAACGAACGAAACTTTGTTCATGTTCGGCTCGTTTGCTCAGCGAAAGAATTGAACATGAGCTACTCAACGAACCAAACACGAACTGTTTACGAACAACAAGCTATTTTGAGTGCCTTATCTACCTCCACCAAATATGAAGAAATATTAATGTTTACAAAAAATATATAAGTCTTTATGAATCCGACCGACTGAAGACCACCCAACTGACTGAAGGACTGCTAACCGACTGTCGTCATTCCAATGATAAAAGGCCACCAAGGCCAACAAGAGAGATGCGCCCACGCCAACGACCAGACTAAGGTCTAACTCCTCAACAATCTGACAAGTATCCACACAAAACTCTCTCAACATCTCCCTCATAGATCACCAAAGAACAATAATAAAGCAAGCAAACTGGTCATACGAAAGTCAACCGGCTACCATACTAAAAAATTGACCTGCTTCTCAGATCGAAAGATGACTCGTGTCTAGATGAAAGTTGACTGAAACCAACTCAGCCAACTAATCCAATAACCTGCATCACAAAAGGTTAAGATGGGCAAAAAAATAGTACAACCTCTCTAAAGTATGGGTAAAACATGTAATTTTACACATTGTCTCATTTCTCCTATAAATAGTGAGGCGATACCATGCATCAAGGGCTTTCTGGTTCTATGGACCGATCTTTTGTTGAGGAACTCTCTCCCCTTCTCTCTTATAACCTCCACTTTCACTTTATAAAAAGGACCACAGAGTACGGGAATACCCCAGTTTTCCTAATAGAGGAAGTTCGTTACATACTCTCACCTTGTCTCTCCCACTTCGCCTCTCTCTACCTCCCCCTCATGGTTCTTGCTACTCCGAGCCTTGGGAGTGCCTCACGGGACATATCTAGATTCAACATCCTAAAATGTGTTGTGAGCGTACTACTAACAAGAAGGGAAGTGACACCAACAAAAAGATATATATTTTAGAGACACTCCTAATAAGGAGCATGTCAATGAGTTCACATGGTAACTGATCCAGGAGTCCAAAAACTCACTTCTATCATTTTCCTAGTATCTTTGGCTCGGAGGTGTGAATTGCAAAACAGATGACCGACTTCCATTGATCAAAAAGCTCTCTCAGAGAAAACTAACCAACGACACTCGACAACGCTCGGTCGAATCCGATCAACTGACACATATGCTTACCAAATGAAGGGAGTATCATGTCAAAATTTATTTTTGTGTCATGATAAATTTTTTTTTAATGTTTTCCTATGTTCGATTTACCTTCTGGGAACTTGAATCCAAGAATACCAACAACGACCTATAGAGGTCTTGTCAACAATATTCCACAATGCTCTTACATCTTGAAATCTTAATCTCCAAACTTGAATCTGATAAAGCTTCGGAGGCGGTTCCCTTCACCATAGTGACAAGCTCAGTGAAGTGTTACGATTACCCCAATGACTGTAGTGATAAGAGCAACCTAAGTCATGGCAAAAGGTTGGGCCAACCGAGGTGACAATCCAACAAAACAACTGAGAGCTTGAAAAGTGTAAGATGTGAGCCAAACACAAATATTATAAGACAAACTAAAAACGACTACATAAACTCCTGATCGGTAGAAAATAATAAAGTCGACCGATAATCATGCCATAGTCGTCTAATCAACGTTCTAACACACTATCTGACCATCAAAGCCAAACATCGAAATCCGATCTCAAATCCTAATGTTAATAAAGCATTGAAGGAGGTTCCTTGCCCAGTATCAATAAGCTCCATGAAGGATACGACATAAATCAACCCAGCAGTGAGTCTCGTCGATTATCGGACCGAGAACAATCTGTCTGAGAAAATGAGACAGGCAGTGTAGGACTTGTGTCGCACTGTGACATATAAAAAAAAATAATCTTTCCCAAGATCTAGTCATCAACTAATACCAACATTCATCACCAAGCAATTACACCATAAAATATTGCATTAAAGGTAAAATAGTAAAAGAAGTAAAGGTAAATAAAAAAAATTGAAAATGTTCAATCTCCACTGAAAGCTTATGTTTGGATATTTTTGCTAGCTTTTATGCTTTCTTAACGAGCATAGTTGAGGTCTCAACCCTCTCTGAAGCGGTAGCCCACTTCATTTTTGCTCGGTCGAGCACCATAGATTAGAGGTGAGAAGCCTCCCACTTCTTAAAATGATAATGATTTGTTTTCTTGTAAATCCCTGAACACTCAAGAGCCTAGAGAGACTTTGCAAAGGCTCAAGACCATACCACTTCAATGAATGGAGACAGGTAGACTTCAACTAATGGAGAACTAACCAATCCAGCTCCCAGTAGATGGTAGTGTATCGAACAGAGCTACTCCAAAATTTCAATCCCTTGCTTGGAAAGTGAACTCAGTCAAATGAGAAACCCTTCCTCTTCTTTTGATTAGAGGGAGGAGGTGGAGGATTCGAATCAGAAACTAGCTCATTTCCTTCTTGAGATGTTGCCTCTGGGTCAGTCTCTAACACAAACCGGGCAGTTGAAGCAGGTTGATTTGCCTCACTACAAGCAGATGGTCGAACGAACACAACATCATGATGAGACAAAGCTGATTATGCTCTCACCCTTTTTTTCAAAGTATTTTTCCTCATTAGCTTCGTTCTCTTTCAGGGGATCAGATGTCTCTCCATACTCTCATCAACCAGCGCTCAAAGGAGCTACTCTCAACAAATAAGTGTTACTGAAAGTTGAGGGCCTCCTTTTTATAATGGTTAGTTCAACATTGGAAATTCATTAAATCAACATTGCAACTGCAAATATAGAAAAAAGAAACTTTAAACTTACAATACCAGCTTTGTCATCGTGGGCCTCCATCAACCTTTCCCCAGTCATCATAACGTCCTAGGCAAGAACTATCTACACTAGCGCCTTAGAATTTTCTTTCCTCCAGGCTGTTAGGGCAACAACTCCCACCTCTCCCATGACTTCTTCTGTGTTAGAGGCGACCCACAACACTGCCATCATTCTACCAAACTCTCTAGGAAAGTAGACCCTATTATACTCGCTAGATCTATTTACTAAGAAACAAATAGAAGTTGGTCAATGATTTTACTTCCCTCGACCAAAGATAATCTATCCTCTTCTTTCTATTGAAGGCATTCCTAGTTGGCACAATTTTGATACCCCAATTTGCGGGGGATGGGGCAAGAAAGAACTTAAACTTCAAGTCCTTCACTTTGTTCTTCAAGTACGAGAATTGGAACTGGTCGATGGTCCCAAACTGCACATACCTGTAAGCCTCCACTTGAAAGGAAACATATGGATACATAAGTCGTTAGACCACAAAATTCCCTTTCACGGTAAAAAAACAACACTAGTCATAATCGTCGCAATAGAATTTGGCTTAATCTACACTGAGATAATGTTGTATTAAGGTTGCCCGAAGTTCATAAGAAAGAGGCAGCCAACAACCATATCTTAGCTGGTACCAATAACCAACTATGTTGTCACCGAACTGGTCAATGACCCTCTCATTCGGGTGAGTGGCGTGAAAGCTGATGGTCAAGTCAAAAGTAAAATCTTCCCTTACAAAAGCTACCTTTGATGGGGATAGAACCGATCGCTTGGTTACAACTACCAAGCTGAAGGTTTGAGGAGTGTACTTTGGAGCAATCAGAAAATAGAAATAAATATCAAAACATGAAGAAAGGATGAAAGAAATGAAAAGAATTGAATGACAAAAAAAGCATAGAAAAAGATAGAAAGAGTGAAAATGAGTAATTCAATCCTATTTTATAGGGACACAACAGATCATGAAACGTCACATAAGATTTTGAGAGAAAACATCACATTAATATAGAAATCAAGAAGAAAATAAAATAAAATTTTTATATTAAAAATAAATTAATTGCATTCAGACTCTAATCTAACATAAAATACTTTACAAACTAGTCTTCGATCGCGTCGGCCAAAACAAGACTCTTCTTAACTAATCTTAAATACAACATTTGATCATTGAGCTTGAACTAATTTGCTTGGTTGGCCTCAGAGTGAGCCCGCTACACAAAGGCATCTTCCTATAGCTCAAACACTTCACAACAGAGAGTAATTGTCTCCCCTCACATCTCCTCCAATTAAATCAGTACTCTACAAAGTTCTTCCTCTTATTGCTCCAAAGCAACCTCCACTTGGTCCAAACGATGGATCAATGTTCTCGTGGACACCCTGCATCCCTCAAGCACTTCCATGTGGATCTCTATAGAGTCAGCCGGAGGTTTGACCACATTTTATCACTTCCAGTCGACGCTTGGAGCATGATATGTGTATGAATTACGCTTATTTTGTACATTTATTCTCCCATTTTATATGTTTATATTACGCTTGGAAAAAGGTTTTTTAATTTTGTTTTGCATGATGTAGAAAAAGGAATCAAACGGAGCTCGAAACTCACTAACCAAAGCAAAGTTCTGGTCTGGCATCTAAGCACAAGCTAGTAGCGCCTAGACACCAGACCCAGACTAAAGATGTGCTAGACAAAGCGTTTGAAAAGTAGGCGCTCAAAGCACAACGCTTAGGTGCCAGACTAGCAGTGCCTAAGCGTCGGGTAAGTATCTCTTAGGCTCCCAGAAGATTCAGATTTCCCGAGTGATTTGAAAGTTGTTGACCTCACTTTTGGCTGAGGTTTAGTTTTCCCTCTTTAGTAACCTAAACTCTAGCCATAAGATTTTCTTGTTGACTATTCCTAGAAAACTAGAAAAGAAACCCTCACCTTTAGAAACTCTAAACTCTTATGTGCTCAACTTGAAGTTCCATATACTGGTCTTAACCTCAAGCACTTAGTAGGTGGGGCCACTATAGAGGAAGCTCAAGGGGAGTCCCCATAGGATTGCCTAGCCTTAAGGTTGACCCTGGGTGTTGGTCTGGAGCTAGTGCACTCACTTGCACTTATTTGCACCCACTTTCACTCACAACCCTAAAACCCATATTTGTTGACTTTGATATGTTGATCTATTGCGAAACTCATGTAGATGGTCCCCTAGAACCACTAGCCCTAAGCTAGGGTTTAGCTAAGACTAGTACATAGAGGACCCAAATGGGGATTTCATTGGTCCATAGCTCATATAAGGTGGTTGGCACCCCAATTCTACCAAAATATCCAACTTAGCATTTTGCCCCAAAATCCACCCAAATTACCTTAATGCCCTTGAAACCCTAAATTTGACCAAAATACTCAAATTCATTCAAAATACCAAACTTATTCAAAAATCATCTCAAGCCATTTGAAACTATCTAAATTTTCCAAAACATCCCAAAAATTCCAAAATAACCAAAATACCCTCAAATTTGCCAAAATTACAAACATACCCTTGGTAGCCCAAACTTTCCCAAAACCCTCAAAATCATTTAAAATATCCCCAAAACCAATTTGGACCCTTTAATTGAACCAATTTGTCCAATTTGACCACTTTGACCAAAAAAGCCCCAAACTGCCTTTAAAGACCTAATTTGTCCAAATTCACTTTACATATCCATCAATTTGGCCCAAATCCTCCCAATTTTCAATTCTAAACTCAAATTCATCTTTCATATAATCAATTCAAACCAAATCTAAGCCTAATTGACCCATGTTTTGAGCTCAATTTCCTAATTTTGACCCTATGACTTAATCTCACCTAATTGAACCATATGATCCACTCAATTGCCCCAATTTGAATCCTAAATTATTCCTAACAATATTAAAAATCAAATTAGACCTTCAATCGGCCTTGGTCAAGCCTCAATTTCACTCAATTTCAACCCACATTCAAAATCCCCAAATTTGCCCCAAATTGGCTATGTCTCCAAATTCCACCAAATTGAATGCCCTAACCTCAAAATTGACACCCAATTTAAGTTAGAAACTCTTTATGGAATTCCTCTAGACCATTTTGAACCATCAATTTGGACCTAACCCAACCTTAGTCTAACCTTAACCCAATTCTAACCCAACACCCATAAATTGACCAAATGCCCAAAATCCTCAAATGGAATCTCCAAACCAATTCAAAATCACACCAAATTTTTTTCTAAACTCCTCATGACAATCATATACACCAAATTAATCAATAAATTTGGCTCAATGGCATGGCTAGCCTAACCAAAACCTAACTTCTAGCCATTTTGACCCAAATTGAACCCCTTCACCAAAATTGACTTAGCCATGCCAAAGTCACCAAATCAATGTCACCATAACTACCATTTGGACGTTATTGACCAACCTAAACCCACCTAAACCACCTAGGTGAGATATGGACCAATGGTCCCTTGATTTAATGGATCTTAACCATATTTTGGTCTTATTTGAAAGTACTTTACCATCATCACTTGCCATTAGGAGTAAATCATAATTAACTCTCCCCTGACCTTCCTAAACCAAGAACTGACTAAACCCTGACCACCCACCTCCTCAGCCGCTGGAAATAGCCACCCAAAGGAGCACCCTTTGGCCAAAACTCAAAATTAAACTCACCTGAGCTGGCCAAGTATGATTGGTCACTAGAGTTTTTCATCCCTCCACCTAAGCATCAATTTGCACCCACCAATTGACCGTGGTGACCAGCCCAAGCTTTTCTATTTAATCAGCCCCCTCCATGGCCAAAAGAGACCTAACAAAAATTCTGGGAAAACATTCCAAAATCTCACCAGAGACTCTCCAAGTATTCCTAAGCTCAAGACAACCATCTTCCCCCTCTGGTTCCTTATGTTAGAGTTCAATTTTGAGCTCAAAATCAGGCTGAAACCAGGACATTCTTCTCCACAACTCCATAGTGAACCAAACTCAAATTAATTGTGCACACACCATTCTCCACAGTGAAAGGAGTTGATCCCCCACAAAAGCCCCCTCCCAAACTACCTCTAACCTAGCTCTAGACCAACACTTGAAACTGAGTTTGATCAAAATCATAGCTAAACAATTCACCAGGGCACAAGACTTCATCTGGAGGTTTGTTGGATTCAACCAAAGCTACCAAAACCATCTGATTGAGGACTGCCCGCTCAGACAAAGGTATTGAGCTCTAACCCTAGCCCAAGATTCTTTTGATTCTCCATTTGTAATGGCTTGAATTCATACTTGATTAACCGTATAGATGTGTTCGTCTTGAGTAGATGAATGTTTAAAAACAAACCTCATGTGATTTGGTTGAGTTTAGGAGAAGATCTTAGGGTTAGTGTGAACGGTTCTCGTACTAAGTCGACGGCTGAAATTTCTCAGAGTCGTTTCTCCGCCGATTCTCAACCAAATTCTGCGTTCTTGGGCTCATTTTGTTCAGCTCGAAGAGTAGATCACATCCATTTGGATACTTAAGTGTTTTGTGGTCTATTCTTTGATTTGGAAGGGAGGGAAGTTTGAGATTATTATTTCAATTTAAGAGATATACCTGAGCCTAAGAGGTTTGTACTCAATTAGGTTTGAATAAGTAAGTCTTCCTGAGCTTATCCAACTCCTCGTGGAGTCATTTTGACGTAATTTTTGCGTCGGGTTAGAGGTTCGCCGGAATTTAGCTCGGTTTTGGCTTTTCCGGCGACGTTGGCGTTTTTCCGGCGAGGGAGGAGAAATGAGAGCTGATGTTGTGTGTGTGGAGAAGGAATGAAGAGTGAGGGGGGTGATGTAGTGGGTTGTTGTTGTTGTTAAGGAGTGGTGTGTTTTTATAGGAGGAAGAAAGTGGGAGTATGAGAGAGGTATTTGATATCACGGGGGTCCAGGGGCATTTTGGTAATTTTTGGGAAAATTGGGTATTTTTGCAATTTTTTGGTATCAAATGGTTTAAATGATAATATCAAATGGTTTGAAGTGAATTTTGTGATTCAATGGCAGTTTTGGTGAATTTTGAAAAATTAGAATATTCAAGTGAGGTATTTTAGGGTAAACTGTGTTCAAATAATTTTGGTCAGCCCCATGGGTGTAATGACTGCAACATTGTGATATGAAAATGCAATGTTTATGATGATCATGACGATTAGGAATGATGATGCAATGTATTGGAGTCCAAAAAAGGTGTAGAACAGTGCAAGACTTTTCTATGATCCAAAGGTCCTATAGGAAGTCTCATCAGGGTTCCCTCATGTAATCTTTAATCTTTGTATTAAAAAATTATTGATCACATATAGAACCAACATAGAGAACAAAGATTTGGTTAAAATGTATAAGAAGAATGTGGGTTCCATTTCTAAGATGTTAAGATAATCATCAGGGAAGTCTTAAGGCTAGATCATAGTCACTAAATGAAAGACCCAAAACCCTCACCCAAAAGTGAGGTCAACACTAACCCAATAAGAAAATAAAAAATTATTATTTAAAAATTCATACTAAAGTAAATTTTTTAAGAAAATATACATAAAATTAGACAATATACCAAAATGCAATCTAATGCTAAACAAGATGTAACTTAATTAGATGGAAATTTTGTCCATTATTTTGCACTTGCTTCCTACGAAGGATCACACCCCTATAAACACCTTTACACATCATTAATACAAAAAAAGTATGCCCAATGCAAGAAGTTGTAGCTAGTAAAAGGTCTGAGGTGGGTTTCTTTTTGCATCCTTACCCTTGCATTTGCAAAGAAGCTATTTTCACAATTCAAACTTTTCACACCATTACAGAATATAATATATATGCAAGTATTAAAATATTTTAGATATGCACACAATGATAAATCTTAAAGGCATAATAAGCAAAATGAATAAGAAATAAAAGCTAAATAATCCCAAGAAGAAGCATATTTCACAGAAATGACATTGGAGATTAAAATGATAGCTGATAGAACTAATATTAGTATTAGAATGTTTTAAATTTATACACATTCACTAATAAAATTAGGTTAAAACCAATAGAGTATTAGCTAATCTATTTAAAGTTAATCAATTATGCATCTGACAAAGCCCACAGACAAAGTTCATATGCAAATACAGCTCTAAAATTTGTCATTTCTGCCTATCAGCCCAATTTGTATTTCCAGTTAGCCATCTCAATTTATACAAATGTTTCCATATATTTACAAACAAACATGTCACAGTCAAAATTGTTATTTAGTGCCTCTGGCCGTAACAACTAGCTATTTTGATAGATTGCTCTAAAAAGCTTTGTCGGCATTTTTTTACAAATAATTTGATCTGTAAAGTTTCAAGTTCATTTAAATTGTGTCTTACAACACCAAAAAATATGATCTGAATAATGAATCACTGAGTTTCAATTGAATATACTTACAACATTGTAGATGATCGCCTTTTGAATCTTGTTAAGAAAAGAGTTAAATAATCTTTTCTTTTATCTTTCAAATTCTCCATCAATAACGTCCAGTGTTTTTTATCAACAATAGAAAATAATATAATTTATGTATTTTTTACAATTTTCTTTGTGATGTGTTACATGAACATTGAGTTGTATGATTCTTTATATATCTACATAAAATGACATAAATGTCATCGTGGAAGAAGTATACAAACAAACACTAAGTTAACTTTGTAAGATATAGTTGAACTTCAAATTACCCAAAGTAGTGGCAGCACATATAGTATGGATTATATAATGCCAGCAATTTATTCTTCTCATTCTCAAATATAAGTGCAAAAACGTCGACATGTTCGTTTGTAAACCACTCATTTGTAAGTATGTTATCAAGTCCAGAATGGCTTGTTACCACATGTCTAACATTATACATAATATCACTCCTACAACGTTAACACATAGTTTTTGTTATATTAAATTATAAGAGTATTGCATAATAGATAAATGTGAACATTTACTCACATATCATTGTATCTACTACAATAACGATCAATGACTTGCTGCATTTCAAGAGATATTTCTATTTAACAGAGAAAAATCAACAATTATCTAAGCTAGATGAGGCTACATAACCAAAAAATAATCATCTATAATGTCAACTTAAAAGTTATGATACATAATATCAAGAGTTATTTTTTCATAAAATACCTTTGTCACATAATCATCTATAAAAATAATCTCTGTCTTGGTGTTATCCCTCCTCGTCACTGATTGTAATGCACACTAGAGTTAGAGATTCCACAACTTTTATTATTTGTTCTTCTTATTCAATATCTAAAAGTAACATGTCACCACTAACGACTCGTGTATCTATGACATCCTTTATTTTTTGTTGTTCTACATCATCTTTTATTGTTTGTTGTTCAGTTGATTTATGAACATTAGTTTCATCTTTTATTGTTTGTTCTATTTGTTCAATATCCGCAAGTAACCTTTCACCCTCAATAGCTGAAGTATATACAAAATCCCTTATTTCCTATTGTTCCACAACATCTTTTATTTTTTGAACATCTAGAAACTTAGTTTTCCTTCTCCACAACTCAAATGTAGTGTACGGAGAATTCAATTTTCTCTTCCTTTTGTTATATCTAGCCTTAACACTTCATATTATACTGCTAAATGAGGATTAATATGTTTCTTTCTTCATTGAACACCCATCCAACTCCATTATTATATTTTCTAATTTATTAACTTCACTCTTCAGACTTGTAACTATATTTTGTAAATCAGATACTCGTTTGTTTATTGATTCTTGAAATTCACAAAGAATTTTCTCTTGATTTCTAAGCAATTGAATAATTTCATCAAATCCTTTATTGATAACCAAAGGAAAATATGTTGAGATTTTCATACCTATTTTATACTGTTTTTGATGATATTGCACTTTTAAAGGAAAATATGTTGAGATTTTCATACCTATTTTATACTGTTTTTGATGATATTGCACTTCAAAAAAAGGTATTTTTGATGTTTTGTTGCAGGAAAGATGAATTAGGGTCATTGGAGCAAAAGATGCAAAAAGAAGCGAATTTGGAGCAAAAAGGACCAAAATGTGAAGATTTGAACTAGGCCGCCGGCGGTGCCCTCGACGCCGCCGACGACGAGATTTTCCTGAGACTACAGGACCAAAATTATCTAGAAGCCCGCCGACGGTGCCCTCGAGGCCGCCGACGGCGAGATCGACGGTTATGCCTACTCAAGCTTTGGATAAGGCCAAATTTTGAAGGGATGCTTAGGAAACTCTTGGGAAAGCTCATTTACAACTTTAAAAAAATATTTTGGCCGAAAATAGAAGAAGACTAATGAGTCTAAAGTGTGTTAGAGGTCTTAGAGGTTACCATTAGTATATAGAATTTCCATTAGAGTGTAAAAATTTGGAGGAATTCTTTGAGAGATTGTAAGAGTGGAGGGAAAGTGAGAGATTTCTTCCTCCTTGCTAATTCGAAGAGGAATTCTGTGTGCTGTAAAGAAAGGAAGAGATTCAGAGGAACTTCAAGGAGTGTTCTTGGGGAGAAATTAGAGATAAGTTATTTAATTGTTGTAGTTTGTATGACTTTGATTTTATATATGAATTTCAAGTTTTGTTGTGTTTTCCCCATGGGTTCTGAGTAGTTTTCTCTGTCTTTCTCCTTGTCTGGAGATTTGTGAAATGGTGATTTGAATTGGTGAAGCCATGAAAATGTTTAAGAAATTGTCATGATCTTTTCACTTAGATCTTAATTTACTTTCAATATGGCCAATTGATTTGTTAAAATATGTTGAGTTTTACAACTAAAGTGAAGGTTACATCCAAGATTCAGGGAGGTCAAAGCCCTTGGAAGTTGGGTGCAAATAAATAGGGAAATATTATTATCGCGCGAAGAATTAGAGATTTTAGAGTGACAGACTAAAATCCCCAATTCAGTCCTATCGTTTGGGTGCTGATGTATAGATGTTAGCCCTCACGTGAGGGGAACGTGGGAGCTCTGAAGTGAGTAAAATCAAATTCTTTTATTTGTCGATTACAAAAAAAAGTCAGTCAAGTTTTTAGCGCCGTTGTTGGGGAGTGATTGATTGAGTGAGTAAAATCACGATCATAGTAACAGACAAATTAGGATTATTAGAAAATTTTCACTTAAATCGCAACTTATTNACTTTAGTTATAAAACTCAACATATTTTAACAAATCAATTGGCCAGATTGAAAGTAAATTAATATCGAAGTAAAATTATCATCACAATTTCTTAAACATTTTCATGGCTTCACCAATGGAAATCACCATTTCATAAATCTCGAGACAAGGAGAAAGACAGAGAAAATTGCTAGATCTCATGGGGAAAACACAACAAAACTCGAAATTCATATATAAAGTCAAAGTCATACAAACTACAACAAGTAAATAAATTATCTCTAATTTCTCCCCAAGAACACTCCTCGAAGTTCCTCTGAATCTCTTCCTTTCTTTACAACACACAAAATTCCTCCTCGAAGTAGCAATGAGGAAGAAATCTCTCACTTTCCCTCCACTCTTACATTCTCTCGAAGAATCCCTCACAATTGTTACACACTAATGGAACTTCTCTAACCTCTAGGCTCTCCAGCCTCTCCCAATTTTTGANATCCATAAAGAAAAATTGAAACGCATTCAGACCAGAGCGAAACTGTGAAAATTTTGCCTTGGGAGCCGACGGTGCCCTAGACAGCGCCGACGGCGGGTTTTTCCTAAGAGTCCAGACAAAATTAATAAAGAGGCGCGCCGATGATGCCATCGACACCGCCGTCGGCGAGACCGGTGAGAGGCGGTTTCTTGTGTCCGATGAGCGGTTTTTGATGATTTTTGGGCGGGAATAGTCTTTTTAAACTTAAAATTTTGAACTCTAGTTCATATTTTCTCCTCAAGAATGAAGTAAAACTCTGTCAATTTCATTCTTATGGCGTCCACTTCCCGTGATAATCCCAGAATGCAAGTTTTTAATCGGTGAAAGTTCATTAGTGCGGAAGCGCAGCGAATCTTCAACAAGTTGCTGATGAAGAAAAGATTAATCAAAGAACGAGAATTTGTGAATCGCGGATTGAATAATCCCACGACGAATATTGAAGAAACAATAGTGTNGCCTGAGGACCTCTAATACATGTCATGGTTCCTCTATTTTTAGCAAATAAAAAGGGGAAATATAATATTAAATTTTTACCCTCTCTTTGTAGAGGATAGTACAGGGTATTTAATCTGCATATCTTGGACCGTCAGATTGTCTGGAGATTCATGCAGAACATTTTTGGGTGTACATACTATGTTTCCTTTTTTTTTGTTCATTGATAGTAACAGCTACGATAAGAATAAGAAAATTTATAAAGTTAAAAAAAATAAGCACATGAAGTAATAATAATACTCAATGTTAATCGATTAGTTGTTGAACGAACTACCGGGATGATTTGCCCATTACCCCTTGCGGAGCTCATCGCTGTCAGGCAAGGGATCATTTCTGGGGATGAGAAGAATTATGCCAGTCGAGGTTCGGTCAGACGATATCGGTGTCCCAACCTACCCCCCTCATTTGGTTGGATAGCCTATGGGTCTAGTCGATCAATCTTAGAGAAATGGCTGGCGGTTTGTACTTGTGGGTTCGGTCGGATGATCATAATGTCATGGCCGACCGCTTTTGTTTGACCAAATGGCTTATGGATTCAGCCAGACAATCTTGGCGTCATGGCTGACCTCTTATATTTGTCCAGGTTGCTTATGTCGTAACCGAAATATATTGAGGGCATCAAAACGGGGTTCTAATCCTTCACTCGAGTGTGCTATATTCACTTGATTGAATCCCAGTCTTTAAGTTATGTCCCCCCTCTATGGAAGGAGACCGCCTAGACTCCTCTCAAGGATGATTGTCGTCAAACCCTTCCCGTAAATTGTCGCTGCTGGGCATGAAACCATCTCTGAAATTTTGTCCAATCCAAGCTACAGGGTTTGGGCTCGTGGTGAGAAAAGTTCATTGGTTGGCCCTCGTTACCGATAGAACGTCTATGGCGTCATTGTCGGTTATTTTTTGTCTTCAACCGATGGAACATTCTTGGTGTCGTTGTTGATTTTGCTACCAGAGTTCAAGTTCCCCGAGTGTTGAGCAACTTCCAAAATGCTTGAGCTCGTTCAGTTCCTTGAATCTTAACATGTCATCTCACATAGAAATTCAAAAAATTATTATGTGCACGTATCATAGAATAAGTTTAAAGGAAAATAACACCCTTACATACCATAAAAACAGCCACCAACATGGGGTCAAAGACTATTGTAGGTATAGTTATGAATTGAGTGGTATGTAAATAATCTTCCCTGATTTGAGATGGCCAGTCGGAGGCAGTTGGCCCGCCGGAGGTTAGTACTAGTTGGAAGCAGGTGGTCGACCGAAGGCGATCAAAGCAACGGTCGGCCGGAGGGTGTTTGTCGGCTAGACANTGGGGTCAAAGACTATTGTAGGTATAGTTATGAATTGAGTGGTATGTAAATAATCTTCCCTGATTTGAGATGACCAGTCGGAGGCAGTTGGCCCGCCGGAGGTTAGTACTGGTTGGAAGCAGGTGGTCGACCGGAGGCGATCAAAGCAACGGTCGGTCGAAGGGTGTTTGTCGGCTAGACGATTCCCGGCTAGATTTAACTTAACTCTTGCCACTGTAAAATTTAGACAAAATGAAACTGCATATTCAAAGTCTTCCTCCAAGGTCTCAGGTAGTAGCGAAATGGGCAGCTGGAAGCGGGTGGCCGTTCGAAAGAGAGATGATCGGTCGGGATTTCTGGGGAAAGATGGTCGGTCAGAAGAGAGATGGTCTGCTGGTGAGGATTTTTGGGGAGAGATGGCCAATCGGAAGAGAGATGGTCGTCTTGTTGGTAAAGGGCCGCACGTGAATAAAAAGGTGGGTCGGAATAAGGCCTCTCGTGAAGAGTCTGTGGGATGGGAGGTAAAAGTCGGCCGGCGGAGATTTCCAGTCGAAGAATATTTTTTCAATGATCAAGTCGTCATCTTCTCGTATCAAGCTTGTAGATTTTGGCTTTGCTACTTATATCAAGCCTAGGCAGAGCTTGTGTGAAATTGTTGGCACTTTGTTCGATATGGCAACAAAGGTGTTGGCAGGCTGATATAACCAGGTGGCGGATGTTTGGAGTAAATACATTCTTCTCAATGGAATGTCAGCGTTTTGGGGAATGATGAAGTCAAAGATTTCGATCGACCAGAGTCAGGGAAGTTGAGGCAAGTTCACTGGCTGGCTGGGGGAATTAGGTGGCCAATCGGTTGGTCCGAGCATGGGTGGTCGATGAGGCGAAGCGATCTCGACCGAGGATGCAGCCAAATGACAACTAGTGGGACGGTTAGCGCGGCAGATGGAATTCGGTCGGTCAGTAAGTGGCCAGCACGACAGATGTATTTCGGACGATGAGGTAAGCAACCAATGTGTCGGATGGAGTTCACTCGGCTTGAGATCGGATAGATGGTCGGCAGGTGGCTGAACGGTTGGTGGAGAGCTTGCTGGTTGAATGGGAGTCGGTGGCTGAAGAAGTTGCCAGCCGACTAGATCATGATCGTAGATATTGTATGCATTTGGTATTTCCACTAGATCGTCATCTCGGAGCCAAATCTTGTTCTTCTTTGTTCNTTGTTGTAAAGTAAGGAAATATAAGTGAAATATAATTTGAATTATTGTTGTACTTTACATATTAGCAGTATCAAGAGGGATCAGGGATACATTAGTTTCTCTACTTCACTGCTTAACTAAATATCTAAACAATGACATTTCTTCATCTCTGTGAAATTACTCCCTACAATGAAGATTAGTAGAGTTACAAAAGAAAGTGCAATTTTTAACTATTGCATTCAAATGGGAAAGCCGATTGATGTGGGATCAATTATTTTCAAATCTATTATGGGTATTAATATGAATGGGCAATATATGGACTGGGGCATCCTTCTACAATTTTCTTACTTTGCAGTCAATCTCAAGTGCCATATGAAAGTTGGAAGAAAGTATTATTACCCTGGGAGCGACCAAAGGAAAATATGTTGAGATTTTTATACCTATTTTACATTGATTTTGATGATATTGCACTTTAAAGAAAGATATTTTTGATGTTTTGTTGCAGGCATGTTGAATTATGGTCTTTGGAGCAAAAATATGCAAAAAGGAGCAAATTTTGAGGAAAAAGAACCAAAATATGAAGATTTGAAATAGGGCGCCGACGACCGGTTTTTCCCGAGAGATCAGAAATCAAATATTCTAGAAGGCCGCCGACGGCGCCATCAAGGCTGCCGATGGCGAGCGTGTCGGTTCTCTCAATAAATGCATTGAATGTGGATGATTTTTTAGGGGATGCTTAGGAAACTCTTGAAAACTCTTCTGCAGCTTTAAGGGAAACGTTTTGAAGGCCAAAAAAAGGAGTCCACGGGAAGTCCAAGAGAGTGTAGAGAGTGTAATTTAGGGTTAGTATTGTGAGGAATTCTTCGAGAGATTGTAAGAGTGGAAGGAAAGTGAGATATTTCTTCCTCCTTGCCGCTTCGAAGGAGAATTCTGTGTGTTGTAAAGAAAGAAAAAGATTGAGAGGAACTTCANGAGGTCCATTGGGATGCAAATGCCATTGCCACACACTGTTACAGCTATTTACAGAAACTGCACTACCATAGGGAACTCCTTGACATCCTATGCACATCTTCCCTCCTTGGTACAAGAAAACTTCAAACTATCTTTATTCACTGGAATTGTCCTCCTATGGGTTGGGTCAAAGTCAATACTGATGGTAACTTCATGTCTCCTAATGCTGGCTTTGGAGGGGTTTTCAGAAACACTAGAGGTGAATGCTTACTATATTTTCAGTCTCCTGCCATAGCTGAAGACCCTCTGGAAGCTGAAGCCCAAGCTGTTTTTTGGGCTATTTTCTTGGCCATAAAATGCAGGTGGAATCTCTTAATGGTGGAAACTGACTCTATGATGTTACTTAACATCCTGGAAGGAAGTATTTCTGCCCCTTGGTATCTAAATCAGTGGATCACTGGTATACAAACCTTGAGATTGAGGATAAAGCTATCCCTTTCTCATACTTTTAGGGAGGGTAATATACCTGCCAATTAGCTTGCTAAGACTGGTCTCCATACTCAGAACCCCATCATTGATACTTGTACCACTCCCCATTTAGAGTTGTTGTTGAAAGGAGATCTTGTTGATCTACCTTTCTTCAGAGTTTTGCCACTTTAACTTTTGGGAAGTGCATCCTTACCTTCCTTTTTTGTACCCTTTTTATCTTTTATTAATGTTATAGGAGCCTAGTCTCCGTTTATTAAATATATATATATATATATATATATATATTCAAATGCTTTCATTTTATTCACAAACCATATATTCATTGTAGAGGTGGAGGATGCTTTCTTAAATTTGAACTTTCCGTCACAACAAAAATATTGTTAAATTTTTGCAATTTTATTTCTGAAAGTTTAGTATTTAGTTTAGTTTAATTTCCTTAGTCTTACATCTGCATTTTAATTAGCATTCACCTGAGTAGTCAATTTTCAAATTTTGCACTGTACTTTTTATTTTTTATTTTTATTACAAAATAATTTCCATAATTTACTTTAGGATTTTCCAACTTCCCTATGGGATCGATATCTAGAACTCCATTAGAGCACTTTATTACTTGCACAATATGTATACTTGCATTGATATTTAAGAGATATTTGGTAGTTTAAAAAAATAGTTTTAAAGAATAAATTATATTTATAAAAAATAGTTTTGTTAGGATTATATTGCATATTTATTATAAATCTGTCTGCATTATGTTTTTGGCGTCGTTAAGTGATGTCAACTTCATAAATATTTGCATATACAAATTTCCTTTGTTAATTTTTTGTCGTCGTTACCGGGAAGTAACAAAAAATATTAGTATTTTACTTTATTTTTTTCCAAAAAAAAAGTGAGT
Organism: Phalaenopsis hybrid cultivar; assembly: GCA_002079205.1. NCBI lineage: Eukaryota > Viridiplantae > Streptophyta > Magnoliopsida > Asparagales > Orchidaceae > Phalaenopsis > Phalaenopsis hybrid cultivar. Next base: position 201,676 of record JXCR01011383.1, on the reverse strand, counting down.
GTTTGTTTGTAGTTTAATTGGAACATTTTCTTATTTTAGTGTGTTTATTTATTTTTATTACTTGCTTTATTCAGTTTATACGTAGTGTCAGATCTGAAATTTAGTACCTTACGACTCTGAGATAGAAAGAACCGTTAAAAAACTTTGAAAATAACAAAAAGAGGAAGATTAGTTTAGCAAAATGGCTTGCAATTTAGATAATGTTGGAAATGAAAATGAACATCATCAAAGAGCTTTAAGAGATTATGCAAATCCTACAGCATCTGAAATTTATTTGAGTATACAAAATCCTGATGTAGCTGCCAATTCATTGAACTTAAACCTGCTATTATCCAAATGGTACAAAACAATAAGTTTAGAGGAACACCTTCTGCAGATCCTAATTTACACCTTGCTAGTTTTTTAGAATTGTGTGCTACATTTAAATATGATTGAGTGTCAAATGATGTCATCAGACTTAGACTTTTTCCTTTTTCACTAAGGGATAAAGCTAAGAAGTGGTTAAACTCATTAGCACTTGGATCTATCAAAAAATGGGTAGATTTATCACAAAAATTCTTATCAAAATATTTTTGACCTTCAAAAACTATTAAGCTTAGAAATGATATCACATCCTTTTATCATTTTGAAAGAGAATCAATTTATGAAGTATGGGAAAGATTTAAAGATCTCCTTAGAAAGTGTCCACACCATGCTTTACCAGATTAGTTAATAATTCAAAATTTTTATAATGGGTTGATTGAATCTCTTAGATTGATAATTGACACTACTGTTAGTGGATCGTTAATGTCAAAACCATTTGATGAAACATATTCATTAATTGAAGAGATGACTACTAATAATTTTCAATGGCCCTCTGAAAAGGTAAATCCAAAAAGAGTAGCTAGTAGACATGATTCTGATACAATATCTATTTTAGCTCCCCAAATATCTATTATATCAAAGATGATAGATCAATATGGAATGAATTATTCTCGGACAACACCTGTGTTTGAGGAGAACTCATTAGGACAAATGATAGAATCTAAATCTTCTTATGAAATTTTAAATGCAATAAACAATTGTTCTAATAATCCTTATGCCAATTATTATAATCCCAATCGGAAGAATCATCCAAACTTTAGTTGGAGTAACAATAATTTTATTGCTGCAAATCTGCAATGGGGAAACAACAGTGTGAACCCATTAGGAAACTCCAACAATCAAGGGAACCAAGCTTATAAATCTTATTACCCTCCAGGTTTTAATAATTTGCAGAGTAAGGAGAAAAAGTTATCAATGGAAGAATTGATATTGCAGATGAGTAGTCTATTACAAAGTCAAGAAACCGCTATCAGAAACATGGAAAATCAATTGGGAAGTATTGCTACTGCACTTAGCAATAGATCTCCAAGAACATTTCCTAGTAATGTTGAAGTAAATTCTAAAGATCATAAAAAAGAGCAATTTAAAGTTATTTAACTGAGAAGTGGAAAAGAATTAGAAAAAAAAGTTCAGCAAGAGGTTGAAGTTGAAAAGTATGAGGTGGAAAATGAAAAATCTGGGGAAGATTTTTAGTTTGAAGTAGAAAATCCTATTAAGATAATGAAAATCACTGTAGAAAAGCCACCACCTCCTTTTCCTCAAAAATTGAAGAAGAAACTTAGAGATAATCAATTTGCAAAATTTTTGAAAATTTTGAGGAGATTAACAATAAATATTCCATCTGTTGAAGCTATGGAACAAATGCAAAGCTATGTGAATTTAATGAAGGATATACTTAATAAGAAAAGAAATTTTATAGATAATGAGACTGTTGCACTCAATGAAGAGTGTAGTGCTATAATTCAAAAAATATTTCCAAAAAAACTTAAAGATCCTGGAAGTTCTACAATTCCTTCTTCTATTGGCAAACAATTTTATGGAAAAGTTTTATGTGATTTAGGAGGCAATATTAATCTTATGTCATTATCAACATTTAGAGGGTTGGGCTTAGGAGGTATTTCACCTACAACTGTAACTCTGCAGTTAGCTGATCATTTGATTTCCTATCCTAAACAAGTTATAGAAGATGCCTTGGTAAAAGTCAATAAGTTTATCTTTCCTGTGTACTTTATTGTATTAAATATGGAGGAAGATTAAAAAATTCTTATCATTTTAGGAAGACCATTCCTAGCCACTGGAAGACCGTTAATAGATGTGTAGAAAGGAGAACTAACTATGAGAGTTAGTGATCAAGTGGTTACATTTAATATTGCAAAATCAATGAGATACCCTACAAAAGAGCAAGAGATTGAATAATTCAAAATGAGTAATGAATATTTAAGCCATAAATATTTGAAGAAAACTTTTAAAAGGGAATTTAAAGAGGAATAAATGGAATATCAAGATGAGGATAGAATTCAAGATGAATATATGGAAGTAAGTAAAGAGGATATGGATTATGTTTAAGAAAGATTTGAAATGTTGGATTCTATAGAAAGTAACAAGAATTTGATTTCATCTATTGAGAAACCACCTGAACTAGACTAGAAATGCTTCCTACACATTTGAAGTATGCATTTTTAGGAGATTTATCTACATTACCTATTATAGTATCCTCAAAATTAACTAATATGCAAGAACAAAAGTTGTTGGAAATTTTAAAAAGATATAAGAAAGCCTTTGGATAGACATTAGATAATATTAAAGGAATCACTACTTCATATTGTATGCATAGAATCTTATTATAAGATCAACATGAACCAAAAGCTGACCCTCAAAGGAGATTAAATCCTATGATGAATAAAGTAGTAAAGAAAGAGATTTTGAAATGGTTAGATGCTGGAATAATATACCCCATTTCAGACAGCGCTTGGGTTAGTTCAATTCACTGTGTTCCAAAGAAAAGAGTTGTGACTGTAGTAACAAATGAGCATAATAAACTAATGTCAACAAGACAACTCACTGGTTGGCAAATTTGCATAGATTATAGAAAATTAAATTCTACCACTAGAAAGGATCATTTTCCTTTACTCTTTTTGGACCAGATTTTAGATAGATTAGCTGGGCATAAATATTTCTTCTTTCTAGATGGATATACCAGTTATCATCAAATACCTATTGCTCCAGAGGATCAAGAGAAAACAACGTTTACTAGTCCTTATGAAACTTTTCTTTTTTGGCGAATGCCTTTTGGATTATGTAATGCACCTAAAATATTTCCAAGCTATATGATATTAATTTTTGGTGATTTGATTGAAAAAGAGATTGAAGTCTTTTTGGATGATTTTTCTGTATTCGGAACTTCATTTGAAATATGTCTAAATTATTTAGAGAAAGTTCTAGAACGTTGTGAAAAGATTAATCTTGTATTGAACTGGGAGAAATGTCAATTTATGGATGCAAAAGGAATTGTGCTTGGACATAAAGTTTCAGAAAATGGAATTGATTTGTTTAAAATATGTTGAGTTTTACAACTAAAGTGAAGATTATATCCAAGATTTAGGGAGGTCAAAGCCCAATTGATTTGTTAAAATATGTTGAGTTTTACAACTAAAGTGAAGATTACATCCAAGATTCCAATTGATTTGTTAAAATATGTTGAGTTTTACAACTAAAGTGAAGATTACATCTAAGATTCATGGAGGTCAAAAAAATGTTTAAGAAATTGTGATGATCTTTTCACTTTGATCTTAATTTATTTTCAATCTGGTCATAAATGTTAAAGAAGTTGTGATGATCTTTTCACTTTGATCTTAATTTACCTTCAATCTGGCCAATAATGTTTAAGAAATTGTGATGATCTTTTCACTTTGATCTTAATTTGCTTTCAATTTGACCAATTAGGGGAGGTCAAAGTCCTTGAAAGTTGGGTGCAAATAAATAGGGAAATAAAATTATCAGGCGTAAACTTGGTGATTGAATTGATTTGTTAAAATATGTTGAGTTTTACAACTAAAGTGAAGATTACATCCAAGATTAAAATAATTTGTTAAAATATGTTGAGTTTTACAACTAAAGTGAAGATTACATCCAAGATTCAGAGAGAATTTTTTAAAATATGTTGAGTTTTACAACTAAAGTGAAGATTACATCCAAGATTCAGGGAGGTATTCGTTAAAATATGTTGAGTTTTACAACTAAAGTGAAGATTACATCCAAGATTCAGGGAGGTCCAAGCCCTTGGAAGTTGGGTGCAAATAAATAGGGAAATAAAATTATCGGGTGTAGAATTGGAGTTTTTAGAGTGTCAGACTAAAATCCCCAATTCAGTCCTATCGTTTGGGTGCTGAAGTGTAGATGTTAGCCCTGAAGCGAGGGGAACGTGGTAGCTCCAAAGTGAGAGCCGGTATCCTCCCAGCCTAGTCGCAGATTCAGTAACCAAGCATAGGATTAGTCAATGGTCTTCATGCCTAAACGAAAGGGTAAAGAATAGGTATGCTCCTATTTGGCACAATCCAATTTGAACTGATTTACTTTATCCATTCACTTTAATTTCTTGATAAGGAGAAAGATGCTTTCTTATATATTGTGAATTTCACATTAGGAACTTTATTAGTAGATTAGTTTTTTAAGAGTTTGTAAAATTATATATTTATTTCAATTACCTATTAGTGACAGATAAGCAATTTAAATTATGTTGTTGTGATTAAGTATTGATTTTCTAAAATCTNATCTTAATTTACTTTCAATTTGGCCAATTGATTTGTTAAAATATGTTGAGTTTTACAACTAAAGTGTTTCGATCTTAATTTACTTTCAATCTGGCTAATTGATTTGTTAAAATATGTTGAGTTTTATAACTAAAGTGAAGGATCCAAGATTCAGGGAGGTCAAAGCCCTTGGAAGTTGGGTGCAAATAAATAGGAAAATATTATTATCATCCAAGATTCAGGGAGGTCAAAGCCCTTAGAAGTTGGGTGCAAATAAATAGGGAAATAAATTATCGGGTCAATCTGACCAATTGATTTGTTAAAATATGTTGAGTTTTACAACTAAAGTGAAAGGTTACATTCTAAGGATTTAGGGAGGTCAAAGCCCTTGGAAGTTGGGTGCAAATAAATAGGGAAATAATATTATCGAGGGAGGTCAAAGCCCTTGGAAGTTGGGTGCAAATAAATAGGGAAATAAAATTATCGTGCGTAAAATTGGAGATTTTATGTGACAGACTAAAATCCCCAATTCGGTCCTATCGTTTAGGTGCTGAAGTGTAGATGTTAGCCATCAGGTGTGACAGACTAAAATCCTCAATTTGGTCCTATCGTTTGGGTGTTGAAGTGTAGATGTTAGCCCTCAGGCCTGACAGACTAAAATCCCCAATTCGGTCCTATCGTTTGGGTGCTGATGTGTAGATGTTAGCCCGCAGACAGACTAAAATCCCCAATTCGGTCCTATCATTTGGGTGTTGAAGTGTAGATGTTAGCCCTAAGGCGAGGGGAACGTGGGAGCTCCAATGGGAGAGCTGGTATCCTCCTAGCCTAGCCACAAATTCAGTAAATAAGCATAGGATTAGTCAATATTCTTTATGCCTGGACCAAAGGGTATAGAATAGGTATGCTCCTATTTGACACAATCTAATTTGACTTGATTCTCTTTATCCATTCACTTTAATTTCTTGACAAAGAGAAGGATGCTTTCTTATATATTGAATTTCAAATTAGAAACTTTATTAGTAGAATTNAGTCCTATGGCTAGACCTAGGCTACTAAAGAAGTTTCTAGACCTCAACCAAAAGTGAGGTCAACATTGTGTTTTTCCCATGAGATCTGACTAGTTTTCTCTATCTTTCTCTTTGTCTAAGATTTGTGAAATGGTGTTTGAATTGGTGAAGCTATGAAAATATTTAAGAAATTGTGATGTTCTTTTCACTTTGATCTTAATTTACTTTTAATCTAGCCAATTGATTTTTTAAAATATGTTGAATTTTACAACCAAAGTGAAGATTACATCTAAGATTCAGGGAGGTCAAAACCCTTAGAAGTTGAGTGCAAATAAATATGGAAATAATATTATCGGGCGTAGAATTAGAGATTTTAGAGCGACAGACTCAAATCCCCAATTTGATGCTATCATTTGGGTGCTGAAGTGTAGATGTTAGTCCTCAGATGAGGGGAATGTGGGAGCTCCGAAGTGAGAGCCGGTATCCTCCCAGCTTAGTCGCAGTTTCAGTAAACAAGCGTAGGATTATTCTATCTATGCCTGGACCAAAGGGTAAGGAATAGGTATGCTCCTATTTGGCACAATATAAATTGAACTGATTCACTTTATCCATTCACTATAGTTTCTTGACAAGAAGAAGGATGTTTTCTTATATATTGAATATCACATTAAAAATCTCATTAATATAATTAGTTATTTAAGATTTATTAAAAATTACATATTTATTTTGATTGTCTATTAGTGACAGATAAGTAATTTGAATTCCATTGTTACGATTGAGTATTACTTTTCTAAAATCTTAGTTCATAGTTCTAATATTACTCCCTGTGGGATCGATATCTAGGACTCCATTAGAGCCCTATATTACTTGGGCGATACGTATGCTTGTGTTGATAAGTGTGACTTTACAATTATTAAATATTTTATACATTCNATAAGTTATTTACTTGTTGTAGTTTGTATGACTTTAATTTTATTTATGAATTCCAAGTTTTGTTGTGTTTTCTTCATGAGTTCTAAGTAGTTTTCTCTGTCTTTCTCCTTGTCTCGAGATTTTTCNAGGAAAGGAAAAGTAGAATTCAAAATTATTAAATGTCTATCCAGATATAGTAATCCTTGCCTAAAAAGAAAAGAAAATAAAATAAAAGGAGAAAAAAAAAGAAGAGAAAAACAAAAAAAAGAAAAGAAAAAGAAAAAGAAAAAAATATAAGGGAAGAGAAGCTTGAAAATTAGTGCCTAATAAAAAATTGGTTCTACATTTGATCTTTTTAAAGTATAAAACTTGAGAAAATCTTAAGCTTCTAGATATAATATAATAAGTAAAATTTTTCTTAATAAAAATTTTTAAGTTGAGATAATAAAAGAACTAAATTCTAAATTTGAAAGACTTACAATATTTTTGAATTAGATAAAAACTCATATTTTCATCTTTCTTAACATTAAAATTTTCTAAAAGTTGTTCTCATTTACTGAATATATTTTCTAAATTGGAATACTAAATTTCTAAATCTAAATTTTAGTAACTCGGAAACTCATATACATATCATACATATTTAGTTTTTAAAGATTGAAGTGTCACTTGAGAACAAATAACATTTTAAGTTTGGAGGATTTTGATACGCCTAAAATATAATATTTTTAGACACATTTTTATACCTATTTTTGAGATATTGCGCTTTAATAGAAGATATTTTTGTAATTTTCTTTCAGGTACAGGTAAAGAGGTGAAAATGCTTAAAGGAGTGAAAAAGGATCAAATTTGGAACAAATAGGTGAAAAATTAGGCAAAAGTATTTTGATGCTTAAGCGCCGGTCAAACAGAGAAGGTCGTGCCTAAGCGTCACAGGCCCCGCTCTTAAGCGCCAGTGACAGTTATTGGATGAGTAAATTCGGTTTTTGCGAATTTTGAAGAGGTTTTGAGGCACCTATTGGCTTAATAGGTGGTTACAACCACCATTGACAAATTATTGCGAAAGGATCCATCTCTTGGGGAAATACATCGAATCAAGACACATTTTGAAGAGATACAAAGACACCTTTTGGAGAATTATAAAAGAAAGAAAATTGAAACTTTGAAAGTGTCCTGAAAGTACTGGAAAAGTTTTGAAAGTTCTAAAACTGGGGAGTTAGTTGGAGAGATTTTCAAGCACCACATATTTATCATTTTTATTTTAGTTTTATATTGAGAGTGTTGTAAAAGAGAAGAAATTCAACGGAACTTCAAGAGTTTTGTGGAGGACTTGAGATAAGTTTTTATCTTTTGTTTTAGACTGTTTTTTGTTTTAATTGAGACTTGTTAGTTTGAGAATGATTTCTACTTTTAAACTAAAGTGTGGTTTTGTTTTCTCCATGAATTCTAAGTAGTTTTCTTTATCTTTCTTTTTAAAATGATAAGTAATTAAGTGTTTGATGAAAGTTGTGGAGAGTATTGATCTTTAATTTTGGAAGAAGTTGTGATGATTCAAATCTATGTTAAAAGTGTTGGATGAAAGTTATGGAGAGTATTGATCTTTAATGTTAGAAGAAGTTGTGATAATTTAAATCCATGTTTCATTTACTTCTTGATTTGGCCAATCCATATGTTAAAATTTGTTGTGAGAACATGTAAGAATCAGATCATTTACTTCTTGATTTGACCAATCCAGATGTTAAAATTTGTTGTGAGAACATGTAAGAACTGAGCCGACCATTTACTTCTTGATTTGGTCTATCCAGATGTTAAAATTTGTTGTGAGAACATGTAAGAACCAGACATTTACTTCTTGATTTGACAATGTTGGAAGAAGTTGTGATGATTTAAATCCATGCACTTCATTTGCTTCTTGATTTGGTCATTCCAGATGTTAAAATTTGTTGTGAGAACATGTAAGAACCGGGCTGGTATTGTTTTACTTCTTGATTTGGCCAATCCAGATGTTAAAATTTGTTGTGAGAACATGTAAGAACCAGACTGGTATTGTCTCAGTCAACAACTGATTTGGCCAATCCAGATGTTAAAATTTGTTGTGAGAACATGTAAGAACTGGGATGACTTCTTGATTTGGCCAATCCAGATGTTAAAATTTATTGTGAGAACATGTAAGAACCGGGATGGAATGTTGGAAGAAGTTGTGATGATTTAAATCCATGCACTTCATTTGCTTCTTGATTTGGTCATTCCTAAATGTTAAAATTTGTTGTGAGAACATGTAAGAACCGGGCTGGTATTGTCTTAGTCAACAATTATGTTGTGATGATTTAAATCCATGCACTTCATTTACTTCTTGATTTGGCCAATCCAAATGCTAAAATTTTTGTGAGAACATGTAAGAATCTCTTCATTTACTTCTTGATTTGGCCAATCCAGATGTTAACATTTGTTGTGAGAACATGTAAGAACTGGCTTACTTCTTGATTTGGCCAATCCAGATGTTAAAATTTGTTGTGAGGACATGTAAGAACCGGGATTACTTCTTTATTTGGCCAATCCAGATGTTAAAATTTGTTGTGAGAACATGTAAGAATCGGGCTGGTATTCTGATTTGGCCAATCGAGATGTTAAAATTTGTTGTGAGAACATGTAAGAACCGGCCTGGTATTGTGTTTGGCTAATCGAAATGTTAAAATTTGTTGTGAGAACATGTAAGAACCGGGCTGGTATTGTCTTTCGGGGCCAATCCAGATGTTAAAATTTGTTGTGAGAACATGTAAGAACCGGGCTGGTATTGTCTCAATCAATAATTGTGGAAGTTGTGGAGAGTATTGATCTTTAATGTTCGAAGAAGTTGTGATGATTTAAATCCATGCACTTCATTTACTTCTTGGTTTGACAATGTTGGAAGAAGTTGTGATGATTTAAATCCATGCACTTCATTTGCTTCTTGATTTGGTCATTCCAGATGTTAAAATTTGTTGTGAGAACATGTAAGAACCGGGCTGGTATTGTTTTACTTCTTGATTTGGCCAATCCAGATGTTAAAATTTGTTGTGAGAACATGTAAGAACCAGACTGGTATTGTCTCAGTCAACAACTGATTTGGCCAATCCAGATGTTAAAATTTGTTGTGAGAACATGTAAGAACCGGGCTGGTATTTTTTGGCCAATCCTAAATGTTAAAATTTGTTGTGAGAACATGTAAGAACCGGGCTGGTATTGTCTTAGTCAACAATTAATGTTAAAATTTGCTTAGAGAACATAAAAAATTCATTTACTTCTTGATTTGGCCAATCCAGATGTTAAAACTGTTGTGATGATTTAAATCCATGCACTTCATTTACTTCTTGATTTGGCCAATCCAAATGCTAAAATTTTTGTGAGAACATGTAAGAATCTCTTCATTTACTTCTTGATTTGGCCAATCCAGATGTTAACATTTGTTGTGAGAACATGTAAGAACTGGATGGGCTTACTTCTTGATTTGGCCAATCCAGATGTTAAAATTTGTTGTGAGGACATGTAAGAACCGGGATTACTTCTTTATTTGGCCAATCCAGATGTTAAAATTTGTTGTGAGAACATGTAAGAATCGGGCTGGTATTCTGATTTGGCCAATCGAGATGTTAAAATTTGTTGTGAGAACATGTAAGAACCGGCCTGGTATTGTGTTTGGCTAATCGAAATGTTAAAATTTGTTGTGAGAACATGTAAGAACCGGGCTGGTATTGTCTTTCGGGGCCAATCCAGATGTTAAAATTTGTTGTGAGAACATGTAAGAACCGGGCTGGTATTGTCTCAATCAATTTGGAAAGAATCACATGAGGTTGTATGAATGAGAATGTAGTTCATATGATTGAGTGCAAATAGGTAGAAAGAATCACATGAGGTTGTATGAATGAGAATGTAATTCATATGATTTAGTGCAAATAAATTTGGAAATAATGTTAAAATTTGTTGTGAGAACATGTAAGAACCGGGCTGGTATTGTCTAAGTCAACAATTGGTTAAAATTTATTGTGAGAACATGTAAGAACCGGACTGGTATTGTCTCAGTCAACAATTAGAAAGAATCGAATGAGTTGTATGAATGAGAATGTAGTTCATATGATTGAGTGTAAATAAATAGGGAAATATTCATTGAAAAGTGTAGAGTTAGAGGACTTTAAAGTGACAGGTTAAATACCCCAACTTGGTTTGTTGTTTTAGGTTCTGATACGAGATGTTAGCCCCCAAGTGGAGGGAATTGAGGGAACTCTAGAGTCAAAGCTAGTATCTTCCCTGCCTAGCCAGTCTTCAGAACTATTCAAACTTTAAATTAACGAATGTTATTTATAACATCTCTAGTAAGAGTAAAGAATATTATTGCTCATATTTGGCACAACACAATATGCATACTTCCACAACATAATTCTTATACTTATTACTGATTCATGATAAGAAGAAAAATATTTTCATATTTAGTGCTTTTCTTCTACAAAAACTCGTTGTTTTGTTTTTGTCAAAATATTAAAATTACCAAAAATATTTAAACTTTCTTTACTGTGAATACGTCCTTAGTTTAAATATTTGTCTTTTTATTAAATAAAAAGTTTTCCAAAAAGTGCATATTGCATATCTTCCATGTGGGTTCGATATTTAGGTTTTAATCAAAAAGTCTTATATTACTTGATAACGATATGTTTACTTACGTAGTATCTCAATATATATAAATTAAAAGTTAAATTCATATTTTTCTTCAAGATCAAGTTTTTGATTTATTGCAAAATAAGAAAATATAAGTGAAAAGTATAATCAGAATTATTATTATACTGTTGCATATAAGTTGTTTCGGGATCAGCATGTCACTACATTTCAGCTTTTTTCTTCTTTAGATCATTCTTCTTATCTGAAAGAATGACTTATTAAAAAAAAATGGAATTATACGAAGATAAACAAGTTGACAACTCCTTCAAAAATAAAAAAAAATAAAAAAAAAACAAAAACAAACTCATTAGTTTCGAAAGCATCATTCCATAAGCCCTAATTTTTTTTTAAACAATCTCCTTATTATTTATTTAGTGAATAAGTCTTTTAAAGAAGTAACCATTTGTTAAAGTTTAAGTCAATATAATGAAGCTTAGATTTTTGGATTGAAAAATACTCAACTCAAGCTTGTTTCTTACTCATCTTCCTTACCTTTGTCAGAACATCGCCTCTGGCGGGCCTCACCTTACGCCAAATCTTAAGAGGTATTTTCGTGACCTTTGCAGGGGTAACCGACAAGACATGCTAGTGGGATGATTTGTGTCTTACCCCTTATGAATTTGTCGCTATAGGGTAGGGAAGTGCCACCATGGATTTTTCCAACTTAAGTTTTGAGAATGAGTTTTTGGAGGTTTTTGCGGGGGAGAAAAAGCTTTGTTTGTTCATCTCGAAGGAGAGACTCAAGTCAAGAGATAGAAACTTGAAATGCCCGTCATGGATGAGAAGCTTAAATGATAGATATAGATCTTACTTGTTCGTCCCAAAGGTGAGGCTTAGAAGATGTTATTTTTCCTCGTCGTAGAGGAGAGTCTTGAAGAGAAAAAAATTTTGTTTTGTTTGGAGTGCTTTCCAAAAAGATAGGCTTAAGAGGGGAAAAATATATATTAATATTATTTTCTCTTCATTTTCTTCTTATTTATTTATTTTTCTTTCATCTTATCCTCCCCTGCCTCTATACGGATCTTTTCCTTCTTGGAATGACATGAGTTATTTTTTGGGTCTTTTCTCCCGTTTTATGTCCTACCAGTTTTTGCTTTTTACTTTTGACTTGTCACATCCACCATTTTGTCACCTTATGTCACTATCTTCTTCTTCTTTTTATTTTTTATTTCTTGCTTTTTGTCTTGGTTGTTCTCAACATGGTATGCCTCATTTTGTTGGTGGCATATCTCATGTTTACCGCACTTTTTAGAATGTTGAATCCAAATTTATTCCCTGGACCGTGCTAAAAAAATAGAGCCGGATTCCGGAGCTGAAGAAGGAGAGGGAGAGAAAGAGAAATAAGGTTGCCCTGTCAGGGACCAAATTTGGGTGGTCCTCTAGCTCGGCGGACTCTTTAATTCCACACGTGTAGGTAACAAGTGAGGGACAAGAGGAGCAAGCTCCTTAGGGGGAAAAAGAGAGGCTAAAGAGACCCCTTTTTAAATCCAAAGGGTCTTCTATTTATTGATAGTAGAGAAGGGGAGATGAAATTACATATGTGCCCTTGTTTAAAGGTAAGCCACGAGGGGCACTCCAGTTTTTTACCTGATGGACTCGTTGGCGTTGGGTGGCCAACTCAAGGCGGCTCGTCGTCTACCTTTACTATGGCTGGTGCTTTGAGCGGTCATTACTTTGAACCGCCAAGTGGTCGACTGGATTAACTCCAGGTGGTTGGTCGGTTCAATCCCCAGATGGAAGTTCGAGTGATTGATCGATTGGTTCAAGGTGATCGACAGGATGGTCAACCAACAAAGGGTGACCACCTGCGTGGCCAGTCAGTTCAATGTGGTTCGGGCGGGCGGTTGTCCGACAAAGGGTGATCGACCTAGTGGCTAGTCGGTTTAGGGGGGCCGGCCGGGTGGCCGACGGAGTGGCCAGTCAGCTCAAGTTGACTGGCCGGGTGGTCAACCAATAGAGTGTAGCCAGCCGAGTGGTCAGTCGGCACAGCCTGGGCGGTCACAATTTTGGCGACGGTGTCTTCAGCAGTAGTTGCTCTGTCACCTCANATCTTTAATGTTGGAAGAAGTTGTGATGATTTAAATCCATGCACTTCATTTACTTCTTGATTTGCTCGATCCAGATATTAAAATTTAAAGTTTGAA
>JXCR01011383.1:176068-188165 GCA_002079205.1 Phalaenopsis hybrid cultivar | reverse complement strand
GACTTTAAAGTGACATGTTAAAGCCCCCAACTTGGTTTATTATTTTAGGTTCTGATACGAGATATTAGCCCCCAAGTGAAGGGAATCGAGGGAACTCTAGAGCCAGATCTAGTATCTTCCATGCCTAGTCACGAGATGTTAGCCCCCAGGTGGAGGGAATTAAGGGAACTCTAGAGTGACAACTCGTATCTTCTCTGCCTAGCCGATCTTCAGAACTATTCAAACTTTAAATTAGTCAATGTTCTTTATAGCATCTCTAGTAAGGGTAAATAGGTTATGATACGAGATGTTAGCCCCCAGGTGGAGGGAATTAATGGAACTCTAGAGTGAGAGATGGTATCTTCCCTACCTATTAGCCTTGAGGTGGAGAGAATCGAGGGAACTCTAGAGTGAGAGCTAGTATCTTCCCTGCCTAGCGATGCTAGCCCCCGGGTGGAGGGAATCGAGGGAACTCTAGAGTGAGAGCTGGTATCTTCCCTGCCTAGGCTCGAGATGTTAGCCCCCAGGTGGAGGGAATTAAGGGAACTCTAGAGTGACAACTCGTATCTTCTCTGCCTAGCCGATCTTCAGAACTATTCAAACTTTAAATTAGTCAATGTTCTTTATAGCATCTCTAGTAAGGGTAAATAATATTATTGCTCCTATTTGACACAACACAATATGCATACTTCCACAACAGAATTCCTATACTTATTGCTGATTCATGATAAGAAGAAAGATATTTTCATATTTAGTGTTTTTGTTCTACAAAAACACGAGTTGTAGAACAAAAACTTGTTTTGTTTTTGTCAAAATATTAAAATGACCAAAAATATTTCAACTTTATTTAATGTNCTTGTCAAATCCACCATTTTGTCACTTTATGTCACTATTCTTTTTCTTTTTATTTTTGATTTCTTGTTTTTTTTCTTGGTTGTTATGAATCAGGTAGACCTCGTTTTGTTGGTGGCATGCTTCATGATTATCGTACTTTTTAGAATGTTGAATCCAAATCTGTGCCCTGGACCGTGCCCAAAAAAAAGAGCCAGATTCCGGAGCAGAAGAANCAAGATCAAGTTTTTGATTTGTTGCAAAATAAAGAAATATAAGTAAAAAGTATAATCAGAATTATTATTATACTGTTGCATATAAACAGTTTTGGGATCAGTATGTCACTACATTTCAGGCTTTTTCCTTCTTTAGATCATTCTTGTGACTGAAAGAGAGACTTATTCAAAAAATGAAATTATACGAAGATAGACAAGTTGACAACTCCTTCAGAAATAAAAATAAAAATAAAAAATAAACAGAAACAAACTCATTAGTCTCGAAAGCATCATTCCATAAACCCTAATTTTTTTAAACAATCTCCTTGTTATTTATTTAGTGAATAAGTCTTTTAAAGAAGTAACCATTTGTTAGAGTTTAAGTCATTATAATGAAGCTTAGATTTTTGGATTGAAAAATACCCAACTCAAGCTTGTTTCTTACCTATCTTCCTTACCTTTGTCAGAACATCGCCTCCGGCGGGCCTCACCTTACGCCAAGTCTTAGGCGGTATTGTTGTGACCTTTGCAGGGGTAACCGACAAGACATGCTAGTGGGATGATTTGTGTCTTACCCCTTATGAATTTGTCGCTATGGGGTAGAGAACTGCCTCCATGGATTTTTCCAACTTAAGTTTTGAGATTGAGTTTTTGGAGGTTTTTGCAGGGGAGAAAAAGCTTTGTTTGTTCATCCCGAAGGAGAGACTCAAGTCAAGAGATAGATACTCGGAATGCTCATCACGAATGAGAGGCTTAAATGATAGATATAGATCTTACTTGTTCGTCCCAAATGTGAGGCTTAGAAAATGTTATTTTCCTCGTCGCAGAGGAGAGCCTTGAAGAGAAAATATTTTTGTTTTGTTTGGAGTGCTTTCCAAAAAAAATAGGCTTAAGTGAGAAGGGAGAAATATATTTTAATATTATTTTCTCTTCATTTTGTTATAATTTATTTATTTTCCTTGCATTTACCTTTTTCTTTCTTCCTTAAGGAACAAAGAATAAACAAAGTAAAGAGAGTATGTGTTTATCTTCCTTCCCCTACTTCTATACCGATCTTTTCCTTCTTGGAATGACATGAGTTATTTTTTTGGTCTTTTCTCCGGTTTTATGTCCTACCAGTTTTTTGCTTTTTACTTTTTGACTTGTCAAATCCACCATTTTGTCACTTTATGTCACTATTCTTTTTCTTTTTATTTTTGATTTCTTGTTTTTTGTCATGGTTGTTCTGTAGGCCTCGTTTTGTTGGTGGCATGCTTCATGCTTATCGTACTTTTTAGAATGTTGAATCCAAATCTGTGCCCTGGACCGTGCCCAAAAAATAGAGCCAGATTCCGGGGCAGAAGAAGGAGAGGGAGAGGGAGAGGGAGAGAAAGAGAAATAAGGTTGCCCTATCAGGGACCAAATTTGGGTGGACCTCGAGCACGGCAGCCTCTTTTATTCCACACGTCTAGGTAACAAGTGAGGGAGAAGGGGAGCAAGCTCCCTACTTAGGGGAAAAAAGAGAGGCTAAAGAGACCCCTTTTTACATCCAAGGGGTGACAGGCCTAGCTTATAGAAGGTACGGTTAAGACTTTCNAGGGGAAAAAAGAGAGGCTAAAGAGACCCCTTTTTACATCCAAGGGGTGACAGGCCTAGCTTATAGAAGGTATGGTCAAGACTTTCAGTTCCCCTGTAAGAGATATTTACAATTCCAGTCTATTCGGATAGCAGTCAAGGAAAGAATGAGTAGCTTCCGGAACCTGATTGGATGCACTGTCTAGTCTAGATCCCAATCATTCTGGCACTCACTTCCGGGATAGACTGAATCAGGTAGCAGTTACTTTCTAGCAAGTGACTCTCTTCTATTTATTGAGAGTAGAGAAGGGGAGAGGAAATTACATATGTGCCCTTGTTTAAAGGTAAGCCACGAGGGGCACTCCAGTTTTTCCCCTAATGGACTTGTTGGCGTCGGGTGGCCGACTCAAGGCTGCTCGTCGTCTACCTTTACTATGGTNGTAGCAGTTACTTTCTAGCAAGTGACTCTCTTCTATTTATTGAGAGTAGAGAAGGGGAGAGGAAATTACATAAGTGCCCTTGTTTAAAGGTAAGCCACGAGGGGCACTCCAGTTTTTCCCCTAATGGACTCGTTGGCGTCGGGTGGCCGACTCAAGGCTGCTCGTCGTCTACCTTTACTATGGCTGGTGCTTTGAGCGATCATTGCTTTGAACCGCCAAGTGGCTGGCTAGATTAACTCCAGGTGGTTCGTCGGTTCAATCTCCAGATGGTTCGTCGAGTGATCGATCGATTGGTTCAAGGTGATCGACAGGATGGTCAGCCAACAGAGGGTGACCGCCTGAGTAGCCGGTCAGTTCAATGTGGTTCGAGCGGGTGGTCGTCCGACAAAGGGTGATCGACCGAGTGGCTCGTCGGTTTAGGGGGGCCGGCCGGGTGGCCGATCAGCCCAAGTTGACTGGCCAGGTGGTCCACCAGTAGAGTGTAGCCAGCCGAGTGGTCAGCCGGCACAGTCTGGCCGGTCCGAGGGGCCGGCCAGCGGGGCAGTCACAATTTCGGCGATGGTGTCTTCAATAGTAGTTGCTTTGTTACCTCATAGAGGAGGCTTATTTTTTTAAGCTATGTACTGATCATCTGATCAAACGAAAGAAAAAAACAAAAAGAACAAAGTGACATTTTTATCTCCTTCCAGCCAATTCCAAAGCACAAGAACAACAGAACTACTCAAATAGCACAAAGCCACGCATCGCCTGCTGAAAGAAACAGTTATCGACCATCATCTTCCACAAGCTAGCAGAGNCGGAGTGGCCGATCAGCCCAAGTTGACTGGCCAGGTGGTCCACCAGTAGAGTGTAGCCAGCCGAGTGGTCAGTCGGCACAGTCTGGCCGGTTCGAGGGGCCAACCAGCGGTGCAGTCACAATTTCGGCGATGGTGTCTTCAATAGTAGTTGCTTTGTTACCTCATAGACGAGGCTTATTTTTTTAAGCTATGTACTGATCCTCTGATCAAACGAAAGAAAAAACAAAAAGAACAAAGTGACATTTTTTATCTCCTTCCAGCCAACTCCAAAGCACAAGAACAACAGAACTACTCAAATAGCACAAAGCCACGCGTCGCCTGCTGAAAGAAACAGTTATCGACCATCATCTTCCACAAGCTAGCAGAGACAGCTAAAGTTCACTAATGGACGAGGGGTCCATTGTCTATCAAAGAATGCCACACCATTGTTTCCAGCTGTACGGATTCTTATCATAACCAAAAAAAAATCCAACCTCCTGTAGCAAGTCTTTGCTGTCATGAATGCCATGTGATGCTACCTCCACTGTTATAACTATAAAAAAATTCTAATGGTATCCACAGTCCAATCACTAGAGCAAGTGGGATCTCTAGCACACCAAACTCCAACTGTTGGATAAGTAATGATTTTATTATTACTATTATTATAGATAATTTAATCATAAATATTATAAATAGAATGTTGGTGTGCCCAAATTTCTAACTTGAAGATAGAAAACAAAACCTTCACAGATTGTGGTGAAACTCAGAGATTGAGTGTCTTCATCTGCTAAATCAGAGAAAAATTTTAAATGATTACATATGACATACACATTTTGTTTTTAATCCTCTCTCAGTCTACTATTTATCAAAAAAAAGAAAAAAAAAAAAAACATTTCATTACCATAAAAACCCAAAATACAAGTACATAAGTGGCAGTTAATTGTAGAGATATCTTAAATTATTGTAGATAGATCCTGAGATCCAAACTCGCATGAAACTAATGACTGCATTAAACTTCCAACAAAAAACAACAAAGATGGCAAATTTACATACCACAAATTTTTTATGTATCAACATACTTCATATATATTTATAACACTTTGGTGTCATGAAGTTAAGCATGAAAATGTGTTTTACTTTAAGAAATAATAGTACTTTTTTTGACATGATGCTAATAAAAGTTTGGGTTTTAGATAGGTAAATACATAAAAAGTTGTGTTGTATATATGCAAATGCATATATATTTTTATGGAGCAAAAAAGAGAGATTTATATTTCTCCAAAAGAGGGAGGGATTTAACATGAAGATTTCCAATATGTTAGATCCAAATTGAACTGAGCTTAAGAACAGCTCTACAAAACTACATTTATAGTTGGGATTTGAGCAACTTGGAACCTTCAGAGTTGATGTGATGCTAAAACTACAATTTTAGAATACCGATTCATCACAGAAGTAATCAAGCAATAAAACCATAATTAGGAACCTTAAACACAGTTTTAAATATATAGATAAAAAATTTATTCTCCCTAATTTATCCATTATTGAGGTTTATCTACATGAGGAGTACTCTGAAGCTTACCCCCATCACTTGATTCAGTCACTAAATCTTCAATTAAACCTGCTTTCTCTTGAGGATCTCTACAAACGCGCCGGCCACGGCGATCCTGAATTTTATCGAAAAAAAGAGAGCAAAACTGATTAAATAAAGAGCATCAATTTAATATCTAGTTTGCAAAAGGAAGGCACCAAAGATAGAACAACAACAACAACAAAAACAATAACAACAAGCTTTTATCCCACTAAGTGAGGTCGGATATATGAATCCTTTTTATTCCACTACGTCCTATTGAGAGTCATATTTTCATCTAATTCTAATCATTTTTTTATACAATATGCCCAAATCTTTTTAGGTCTATCTCCGCCATTCTTAACATATGACAAATTTAACACATCTACTCTCCTAACAGGATCATCAGATGGCAGACGTTTAATGTGACCAAACCATCTAAGACAACTCTCTGTAATCTTGTCCACCACTTGATCTACACCAACCCTATCAAGATATCCTCATTTGACATTTTGTCTCTAAGTGTTAAGTCACTCATTCACCTAAGCATTCTAATCTCAACAATACTTAACTTTGTTTTATGCTTCCCTTTTAAAGGTCAACATTCTGCACCATAAAGCATTGCAAGTCTCACCACCATCTTATAAAATCTTCCTTTCAATCTTAGTATTTTTCTATCACACAATAGGTCTAATGCATTCCTCCAATTCAACCAACCAACTTGAAGTCTACTAATAACATCCCCATCTATATCACCATCACTTTGAACAATAGACCCGAGATATCTAAAGCGTTCAAGATAACAAAGATAATGCCATGAAAAAACATTTAGAAAGATTTACATAAATAAAGCGTTCAAGATAATGCCATAACACCAAAATTTTAACTTATATATATATGCAGGTGATATTTTCTGGCTGATATAAATGATCAAGGCGGTATAAATGTAAAAAGCAAAATTTAGGTGATAGATACCCCAAACATTGATGGAGATTATTGTCCAACATACTCCCCAAAGAGCTTACGAAATTCCATGAGTAGAAGAAAATGATCTCATGGCATCACTCCAGGACTCAGGTAAGAGTGGTGCACTCAAGAGAGGTTTTAATGGCTCTCACCCTCCACAATTTGCTATTTACATGCAAAGCACTCAAAATATTAAAATTTACATATTTAACGCCTAACATTTGCTATTTACATTAGCTAAGCGCCCAACGAAAGAAGGCAACTAGTATCCGTCGCTCGTTGGACACTCACTGGACAGAAGAAGGATGACTACGATTAAGTGCCCATCGCACATTTGCTAGAAATGTCAGCTTTCGCATACGATCGGTATTTGGCGACCCAATGAAGAAATCGGTTAGGGTAGATGCTATATTTATTTTATTTTGATGTTTTGAATGTAATATATTAGTAACAGTGAAATTCAAATGTTAAATATGTAAATCCCAATATTATACAAGCTATGTATGTAATTCCCCCCTACGAAAAAAGAAAGTTAATTATGTGTGATATGAAATCTTAATGTTTAAATTCTCTCTGGCAACTAAGCTTTAACTCCTGCTTTTTTGAATATTCATTGTCTCCGATAATTTAAATCTTAATTTTCTTCACCAGTTAAGCAGTAGAAGGTTCAAATAATATCATATCTACACATTGCCTTCCCTAACAGATAATAAGGAAAAAAATAAAGAAGCATTTACTTACATTCCACACAATTCTTATATATTAACATATCATATTGACATGCATAGCACACAAATCTTTAATTTCACGAGTAAAAAATATCATTATCACCTACTTTTTAAGAAGTGAAATTCAGACACCNAAATTTTTAATATCACATGAAAAATAGCACTATTACAATTTTTTAAAAGTGAAATATACCATTTCATGCATAGGTTTAAAGCACCTAAGTGCTATGTATGTAAATATGGAAGTTTAAGAATAAGATATGAAAATACATAAGAATTATGCACTAGATAAGTAAATTTCCCAAGATAACATTGAATAAACAAAGTCTTAAGAAAATATGAACTAACCCAAAAGTTCCCATCACACGAGTTGTGACATAACTCCTCTCTGATCCCAAAAGCTTAGCGAGCCCAAAATCAGAAACTTTGGGATTCCACTGCTTATCCAGTAGGATATTACTAGATTTAACATCACGATGAACTACTTTTGGTTCTAATCCTTCATGCAAATACATTAGCCTGCAATTATGTTAGCCAAGTGGTAATACTCAGTATAATGATTCTATAATAGCATGAACTCTCATCCATCAAAATATTGCATGTTTTGGCCTAAAGGTCTCACAGTTTTGTTTATAGGTGTAACTCCCCAGGAGGTCACTCAGAAGTGCTCTTGCACGAGCACACTTAATTTTGGAATTTTTAATTCCAATTGCTATACCAAAAAATGTTTCGATGTTTAAGAGTTTAGCTTCATTTTACTTAAGGTTTCACTATCTCCCCCACTTGATCCACTAACATCCTCATCTATGCTCTTAGCACATAATCATCAACCAAACATAAGATTTTAGAGGTGTTTCCAACATATTCAAGAGGTGGCTCTCACCATGTAGCACTTTGTTCCATCTAGGGTTCAAGAGGTGGCTCCCATGGCGTAGCATCTTGTTCTATATAACACTTAATTCTCATTTTTAAGCTGGTATAATGCTCTGGTACAATGTGTAATATCCCAAACGCTTGTCCATCGAGATATCTTGCACATTGGCCTAATGACCACATGGTTTTGTCCCCTTGGTGTAACTTCTTAAGAGGTCACCAATTCCAGGATTGTTACCACACAAAAAGATACCTCGATGTTTAAGAGCNTGGTTCTAATCCTTCATGCAAATACATTAGCCTGCAATTATGTTAGCCAAGTGGTAATACTCAGTATAATGACTCTATAATAGCATGAACTCTCATCCATCAAAATATTGCATGTTTTGGCCTAAGGGTCTCACAGTTTTGTTTATAGGTGTAACTCCCCAGGAGGTCACTCAAAAGTGCTCTTGCACAAGCACACTTAATTTTGGAATTTTTAATGAACTTCCAATTGTTATACCAAAAGATGCTTCGATGTTTGAGAGTTAAGCTTTATTTTACTTAAGGTTTCACTATCTCCCCCACTTGAGCTACTAACATCCTCATCTGTGCTCTTAGCACATAATCATCAACCAAACATAAGATTTTAGAGGTGTTTCCTACATATTCAAGAGGTGGCTCTCACCATGTAGCACTTTGTCCCATCTAGGGTTCAAGAGGTGACTCCCATGGCATAGCATCTTGTTCTATATAGCACTTAATTCTCATTTTTAAGCTCGTATAATGCTCTGGTACAATGTGTAATATCCCAAACGCTCGTCCATCAAGTTATCTTCCACATTGGCCTAATAACCACATGGTTTTGTCCCCCTTGGTGTAACTTCCTAAAAGGTCATCAATTCCAGGAGTGCTCCCACACAAAAAGATACCTCGATGTTTAAGAGTTCGGCTTAATTCTTCCTAAGAAGTTTCCTAAACATATTTCATTGTTAAATGATATTGAACTTACCCTTTAGCAGTTCCGAGTATAATCTCCATTCTAATCTCCCAAGTAAGAGGACTGATAGGTCCAACATCGCCATGAAGCCATTGTTCTAAGTTTCCATTATCCACATATTCATATACAAGCATCCTGTGAGCACCTTCGGCACAATAGCCTAGCAGTCTCACCAAATTCTTATGCCGAACCCTACCAATGGCTTCAACTTCTACCTTGAATTCCCTCTCAGCTTGCCCGCTGCAAACAACAAAGATGACACCTTTTCTTCATTACTCGAATCAGAAAAAGAAAACTGTGATTTTAAAGTAAATTACAAATACCGATTGTTGAGCAAATTCTTCACTGCGATGTGAGTGTTATCAGTCAAAACTCCATGGTAGACGATCCCATACCCACCTTCTCCGATAACATTCTCGTCGGTGAACATATTGGTGGCCACCTCGAGCTCCCGGAGAGTGAACCAATGCCCCCATCCTAAATGCGAGACTTCAGGTGCAACAATGGCGACAAGCTGCTCGCCGGACCGGTTCTCTCCGCCGCCGCACTCCGGATAAGTGATTCTATGGTCTTTACCGATCTCAATATGGATTCTATTGATTCCAGCCGGGCAATCTTCTTCCCTTGACAGAAGAAGTGCCTGCTTCTCCACTGAAACAGGGGAGCGATTAGATTCAGAAAGAGGTTTTTGCAGGATTTGTGCTAAGGATTTTGGATCGGAGGGGACGGTGGAGACTTCAAGGATTTCTTTGGAGACCGTAGGGATTGGGAGTTTCGAGCTGGATGAAGTGCGTCGAGAGGCTAACCAGAGTGAGATGAGGAAGAGGAGGAGGACGAAGGCCGCGCCGACGCAGATTCCGATGATCACCCACAGATGGAGGCCGAAGATAACAGTCCGCTTTGAGAGATCGTCGCTGAGATTAGGAGAGCTGCTAACCTTCGTCATCCTCCTAATCCCCTTTGCTTCAGAGACCGCAATGCGGAGAGAATACAGAAATGAAATCGATTTCGCCAGCAAGACGGGATTTTGCAGGGTTTCAATTGATGTACTCGCCCCAAAAATGGATTTTGAAGATGAAATCAGTGGAGCGAATCCCCTCTCTCCTCCCAGAGAGGAAAGGGGGGAAGGGGATGACAGCTGGCTTGATGGCACTCTGTGATTAATCAAATACAGTTCTCACAGCTTTTTTGGCTCAGAGAAGCTGCGGCTTGCTTAGTTCATCTGACAGTGACACGTATCAGTTAATGGCGGACTTAATTATGATTTAGTGCATGTTACTGGAGACTAATTAAGATTTGAAGCGTTTGTTTATATGGAAGTGGAGAAGGTTATCGAAATTAATGACCTGACCCCAATTGGATCAATCTAAACCCGACTCCAATAATAAATGGGCCAAAAAACTCAATATAAAATTGACTCGACGTATACACGGTTAACCTGAACTCGACCTGTTCAACCTACTAGCATAGTTTTTTACTAATATTTAACAAGCAATGATAAACGATTTAAAAAACAAAATCTTCTGTTTATATGTGATAAGCAATAATATAAGAGTTAAGAGTACAATCAATTTTTTCGTATTTATTCAGGTTTTTCAGGTTCAACCTAATGCGGACTTAAAATTTTTACATGTTAAATTTTTAGACCCGAACCCTACTCGAAAAATAATTGGGTTAACCCTAATCTGAAATTTTTTAGTCGAGTTTGAGTCGTGTGGGCGTGTAAGATCAAGTTGAGCTTTTTAAATGGGATTAAGAGACTGTTTGGGGGCAGCTGCAGTTTATTTAAAAACAGTTGTGAAGCTGTTGAAAAATAATTTAATGTTCAAAAAACTGCAGTAGCAATTCCAATTTTAAATTTTTAAACCGCAATTCGAAAACTGCCACCACCCCTAGCTAGGACCGGTGGGAAACAACAAATTTCAGCAGCAGCTATTTGAAAAAACTGTTAAAACGCAGTTTACCCAGACAGACAAAACTGTGGTGTGGCATCCCACAGCCAAAACACTGCCGCCCCAAACGGACCCTAAAGCATTTAATATACTTCAAGTTAATTGCTTATATTTGTTGTGGGTGATGCAAAGCCTTTTTTCTAATCAAGGTTTTGCTGGTTTAACCATAGTTTAGTTTTGGACCACTTGAAAAATAAAGCTGATTAAATCAATAAACAGACCCCGAACAGCATCAACTGATATGTTCAAGGAGGTTATAGCTTTCTGAAAAGTTGATTATAAAGCTANCTAATCCTTCATGCAAATACATTAGCCTGCAATTATGTTAGCCAAGTGGTAATACTCAGTATAATGATTCTACAATAGCATGAACTCTCATCCATCAAAATATTGCATGTTTTGGCCTAATGGTCTCACAATTTTGTTTATAGGTGTAACTCCCCAGGAGGTCACTCAAAAGTGCTCGTGCAAGAGCACACTTAATTTTGGATTTTTTAATGACCTTCGAATTGTTATACCAAAAGATGTTTCGATGTTTAAGAGTTCAGCTTCATTTTACTTAAGGTTTCACTATCTACCCCACTTGAGCTACTAACATCCTCATATGTGCTCTTAGCACATAATCATCAACCAAACATAAGATTTTAGAGGTGTTTCCTACATATTCAAGAGGTGGCTCTCACCACGTAGCACTTTGTCCCATCTAGGGTTCAAGAGGTGGCTCCCATGGCGTAGCATCTTGTTCTATATAACACTTAATTCTCATTTTTAAACTGTAATATCCCAAACGCTCGTCCATCGAGATATCTTCCATATTGGCCTAATGACCACATGGTTTTGTCCCCTTGGTGTAACTTCCTAAAAGGTCACCAATTCCAGGAGTGCTCCCACACAAAAAGATACCTCGATGCTTAAGAGTTCGGCTTAATTCTTCCTAAGAAGTTTCACTGAACATATTTCATTGTTAAATAATATTGTACTTACCCTTTAGCAGTTCCGAGTATAATCTCCATTCTAATCTCCCAAGTAAGAGGACTGATAGGTCCAACATCGCCATGAAGCCATTGTTCTAAGTTTCCATTATCCACATATTCATATACAAGCATCCTGTGAGCACCTTCGGCACAATAGCCTAGCAGTCTCACCAAATTCTTATGCCGAACCCTACCAATGGCTTCAACTTCTACCTTGAATTCCCTCTCAGCTTGCCCGCTGCAAACAACAAAGATGACAC
>JXCR01011383.1:141362-175705 GCA_002079205.1 Phalaenopsis hybrid cultivar | reverse complement strand
CCCTGATTTAATGGAGGGGTTATAATATATTTTAGGTATTTTACATATATGAGATTTTGGTTCAGCCACCCTATGACTCGGTCGGCTAAATTTAGTTGGCCCTGGTTCGGCCATACCTGCTCGTTCGCCTTCGCCGAATCAAGTTTGTCAATCAACCTTTGATGTTATTCGAGTCGGCGAGGCATGACTCAATCGACTTAGTTTTGTCGGTCGCCTATGTTAGTTTGATTGTCGACTATTGATCATTGGATAAGAAACTCCCGTCATCATAACAATGATAAACTATCAAATAGATGGTGAATCATTGTAATCTCACAGGTAACTTACTTCTCGACGATGGACGATGTGAATATGTGATCCTTTGAGGATGATTTGTATGGTTATGTGATGGTTAGTTCTCAGCACCTAATGAAAAATTTCAAGGGCGTCCATAGAATAGTTGTGGATGTTGTATTCTTCCTTTGAATCGAGTTACGATGAGAGATAGGTTGATGCCTCCCCGCTTGGCTCGTTAGACTCTAGTATTTCGTTCGGACTTCTTTCAAACCCACCTTAAGGAGGTAGCGCCTTATCAAACAGGTCCTTCGATATTTTGATAGTGGACACATAGTATTTAGTTGATGGACTTTTGATCTTCCATCTATGGGCCCTTAGTTGTCCGTCTCTGAGCCCTAGGTCTTCTGTAGATGGGCTATACTCATATATTTTTTGTTCGTTGGATTTTCTCAAAATTCATATAAACAGGTATATGTTATACAACAAAGACTTTAGAATCATAACTTAGTTAAAAATAAAAATAATTAGTATGTTGATCAAGTAATATTCAGATTTTTAAGTATGAGTTATTGTTCCCACGAATAACGTGTTAATTCTAAAAATAGCTTAAATATGAGCATACTAACTCTTAGTTTAATTCAAATCATTAAAATTTTGAAGAGTTTTCTAGAAGTACTATTTTTAAAATGACTAAACTAAGGGTCCGTGTGTTTCTGACATTAATAAAATTCCTTGAATTTTATGTAATAGTTCAATGATCCTGCACTAGATTTTTCATAAACTAGCTGACGATTGGGGACACTTAGTATTCTCTTTCAAGACATAAAAGATACTGAAGTCTTATATTATGGCCAAGTTTCCTTAATTATGCAAAGACTCATAGAAATCCCTATTTCCCTAAATGATTACAAACACCTCTACGTAACATTCCTATTCCACAAAGTGTTTGTGTATTAACTTAGTTGTGATTCTAATATTCTTCTGATAAACCTAAATTACAAGCTATTTTAACAATTCAAATGGTCAATTTGGAGTGCAACATAAGATGGAAAGTTAAAATATCAACTTCAACATGCAATTCTCAAGAATTGATGTGGATAAATATGTGCAACTTTCTAGTATGTTAGTTTTTGTTTTACTGCATATTTTAGGATCATGTGACAATTGGGAAAGGTATATTTGTAGTGGTGTGCAGGTTCCAAGACTTAAACCACTTGGGAAAGAGAAATAGGCAAATTGGGGAGCTAAATGGTAAAAAACTAAGCTAGCGCACCTGAGTAAGAGTTGGAGCACATCCACACCAAAGCTCAAGAGGGCGCACCCGCGTTGTTGCCAAGCACATCCACATTGACTTCCAGTGCCATAGCACACTTGCGCCTAAGTTGGAGAGCCCTCATGCCGGATCTACCCACAACACATTTGCGAGCAGAGCGGTGGAACAACCGTGCCAATGCCAGGGCGCACCCACATTTTTTGGACAACACACCCAACATCTACCAGGGTCCAACACCCCCGCGCCTAATTCATAGTGCACCCGTGCCCGCTTCCACGAGAAAATAGCGTGCCTGCTACTGACACGAGCGCACTAGCGCCTGATTCTATCAGAACACATGTGCCGCGCCAGACATGTGTACACCCACGCCTGAACGTACAAAGAATTTTAGGAAGGTTTATTGTATTTAGGNTTTTTTTTTGCAGTAATCTTACGGCTTAAATCATATTAAAAATATTAAATTTTATTATTTAAATAGAAAATTATAAATTCTAGAAATATAACATGATTTTGCCCTTAATTCATGCAAAAGGAAAATGACATATATGTAAAAAATTAAAATTTAAATATTTGATATATATAAATACATAATAATTGAGTAACATATGCCAATCATGCGACAATAATATTCATTTTATCACGAGTTCTGATATTTATGTCGAAAAAGGTTGAAAGAACAGACTACATTTGTAAATAATAATATTTTGAGCGCAAAATTATCCCATATAAACAAATCACCATTTTGTTTATTTGATTTTATAAAAATTAAATTTAAATATTTCTGAAAAAAATGAAAAATAGCTTATAAAAATTATGTTGAAAAACAAAAATGAAGGGCTTAAAATAAAGAAGAGACGGTTGAATTCTGATTTCCCAGTGAATCTCACCTAAGGAATAGAGCGTAAAATATGAAAGAGAGGGGGACAAAAAAAGAAGTGCATGGTAATAATTTGAATTGTTGAGTAATCATTTTCTAAAGAAATGATTTTTCTATTTATAAGAAATGTAGATACAATATATGAAGGTATATATTTGCCCCTAATTTAATGGAGGTGTTATAATTTTAGGTATTTTATATATATGAGATTTTGGTTCAGCCACCTTATGACTCGGTCGGCTAAATTTAGTTGGTCCTGGTTCGGTCATACCTGCTCGTTCGTTCGTCTTCGCTGAAACAAGTTTGTCAATTAACCTTTGATGGTGTTCAGGTCGGCGAGGCATGACTCAATCGACTTAGTTTTGTCGGCCGCCTACGTTAGTATGGTTGTCGACTGCTGATCATTGGATAAGAAACTCCCGTCGAATAGAGCGTGAATCATCGTAATCTCACAAGTAACTTACTTCTCGACGATGTGAATATGTGATCCTTTGAGGATGATTTGTGTGGTTATGTGATGGTTAGTTCTCAGCACCTAATGAAAAATTTCAAGGGCGTCCATAGAATAGTTGTGGATGTTGTATTCTTCCTTTGAATCGAGTTACGATGAGAGATAGGTTGGTGCCTCTCCGCTTGGTTCGTTAGACTCTAGTATTTCGTTTAGATCGCTTTCAACCCCAACTTATGGAGGTAGTGCCTTCTCAAACAGGTCCTTCCATATTCTTTAGTTGATGGACCTTTGATCTTCCATCTATGGGCCCTTAGTTGTCTGTCTGTGAGCTATAGGTCTTCCGTAAATGGGCTATACTCCTATATTTTTTGTTCATTGGATTTTCTCAAGATTCATACAAACATGTATTTGTTATACAACAGAGACTTTAGAATCATAGCTTAGTTAAAAATAAAAATAATTAGTATGTTGATCAAGTAATATACAGATTTTTAAGTATGAGTTATTATTCCCACGAATAACGTATTAATCCTCAAAATAGCTTAAATATGAGCGTACTAATTCTTAGTTTAATTCAAATCATTAAAATTTTGAAGAGTTTTCTAAAAGTACTATTTTTAAAATGACTAAACTAAGGGCAGGTGTGTTGCTAATATTAATAAAATTCCTTGAATTTCATGTAATAGTTCAACAATCCTCCACCAGATTTTTCATAAACTAGTTGACGATTGGGGACACTTAGTATTCTCTTCCAAGGCATAAAAGATATTGAAGTCTTATATTATGGCTAAGTTTCCTTAATTATGCAAAGTCTCATAGAAATCCCTATTTCCCTAAATGATTACAAATACTTGTAAGTAACATTCCTATTCCACAAAGTGTTTGTGTATTAACTTAGTTGTGATTCTAGTCTTCTTCTGATAACCCTAAATTACAAGTTATTTTAACAATTCAAATGGTCAGTTCGGAGTGTAACTTAAGATGGAAAGTTAAAATATCAACTTCAACATGCAATTCTCAAGAATTGATGTGGATAAATACGTGCAACTTTCTAGTATGTTAATTTTTGTTGTACTGCATATTTTATGATCATATGACAATTGGGAAAGGTATTTTTGTAGTCGTGTGCGGGTTACAAGATTTAAACCCCTTGGGAAAGAGACATGCAAATTGGGGAGCTAAATGGTAAAAAACTAAGCTAGCGCACTCGAGTAAAAGTTGGAGCACATCCACACCAAGGCTCAAGAGGGTGCGCCCACGTCGTTGCTAATCACATCCGCGTTGATTTCCAGTGCCATAGCACACTTGCGCCTGAGTTGGAGAGCCCTCATGTCGGATCTACCCACAACACCTCTGCAAGCAGAGCGGTGGAAAAACCACGCCAATGCCAGAGCGCACCCACATCTTTTGGACAACGCACCCAACATCTGCCAGGGTCCAACACCCCGGCGCCTAATTCACAGTGCACCCATGCCCGCTTCCACGAGAAAATAGTGTGCCTACTACTGATACGAGTGCACTAGCATTTGGTTCTATCAGAACACACGCGTCGTGCCAGACATGTGTACACCCACGCCTGTACGTATAAAGGATTTCAGGAAGATTTCTTGTATTTAGAGGAGCCTTAGCCATACATACACCTCTTAGAATGAAGAGTCCTGAAAATGTTGCAAGGTTAAGTCCTGCTTAACCGTAGTATGGTTTCAAACTCTTCTTATGACCTAGACATAGGCTAAGAAGAACGTTGTCTCTGGTTTAGTTTAATTACTTACATCTTATGAAACTATAGAATAATGTCTGCTAATTAGTTCAAGTAGATAAAGATGTTGTAAATTACTGCTAAGGTTCAACATCAAATTTGTATAATTGTCGCTCATCATTCTCCCCACACCCCTGGCTATCAATTAGTTCAGCTGGTAAAGATATTATAAAGGATCATTTACATATATCCCACCCAATTTTTATATATTCACATATCCAACACCTAAACTTTATATTGCATTTATATCACCTAAATCTTCCTTACCACATCAAAAGTATTATCATATTAACCAGATATGTAAAAACCTAGGAATTGAGTGTTATGCATGTAAATCTTCCTATTATAAATTATTGTCAAGGTCCTATATTTGAATCTCCTTTATACTAACATCGTACTCCCTCCAACCTAAAAAAGCAAATGAAAAACAGGCACTTTTCTTGAAATTTCATTAACTTGTTGAAAGCCACGACATTTTTTGTCAAGATCAGGAAAAAATATTACATCAGTACTATGCACGTAGAAGTAACGTGCGTAGCCAATGAAATCACGCCACGGCACCTCGCGCGATAGGAAAAAAAAACGACGCAGTAACACGAGAAATCTTCCCTCCTGTGTTATTCATGTGTTATTGTGTGTTATTCACATCAATAACACATGAATAACACACAATAACACATGAATAACACACAATAACACCTGAATAGCACGGGGAATATTCCCGACAGAGAAAAAAGCGGCGCAGTAACACGGGATAATATTCTCCCCTTTGTTATTCATTTGTTATTGTGTGTTATTCATGTGTTATTGATGTGTTATTGTGTTAATAACACAAGGAATATTCCCAGAACACAATAACACATTAATAACACACAATAATACATAAATAACACAGGGGGGGATATTCTCTGTGTTACTGCGCCGTTTTTTTTCTCTGTCGCGCGGGGTGTCGTGATATGATTTAATTGGGGACGCACGTTACTCTACATGCGTAATGCTGATGTAATTTTTTTTCCAAGATCAGATGACAGTTCTCGGATTTAAAAGTCAAATATAAATTTCTTTTTCTTTTTTTTTCTGAAATAAAATAAGCCTTTTCATGCATAGGTTTAAAATGCCAAAGTGCTATGTATGTAAATATGGAAGTTTTGGTATGAGATATGTAAATACATAAGAATCGTGTGCTAAGTATGTAAATTCCTTGCGTTGGGTTCTGCAAACTCTACCAGTCATGTAATTTTCATTACATTAAAAACTTAACCAAAACGACATACCTCAAGAGAATCAGTGTCCTCTTCCTCATCTTCCAAGCTGCTCAAATCTCCAAATTTCCCGGCAGCCATGGCTAAAACCTGCAGCATATCAGCCATCTCAACATCTCTTAGATGTCTCTCATCTCCAGCCATGAACTCTTCAACTCCATTCTCAATTTCAATGGAGCTGCAACCAGGCTCTTTCTTCAACCTTCTGCTCCTCATTAATCTCCTCATCTTCCCCACATCTTCCCACCTTTTCTCCCCAGCATATATGTTTGATAAAAGCACATAGTTTCCCAAGTCATCTGGTTCCAGCCTCACCAACTCCTCCATCGCCATTGCAGCCACCTCCAGGTTTCCATGAGCTCTGCAACCACTGAGCAGTGACCCCCAGCTAGCTGCATCTGGCATAATTGGCATGTTACCGATGAACTCGGTGGCCAAACNTTTCCCAAGTCATCTGGTTCCAGCCTCACCAACTCCTCCATCGCCATTGCAGCCACCTCCAGGTTTCCATGACCTCTACAACCACTGAGCAGTGACCCCCAGATAGCTGCATCGGGCATAATTGGCATGTTACCGATGAACTCGGTGGCCAATTNACACTTGCGCCTAAGTTGGAGAGCCCTCATGCCGGATCTACCCACAACACATTTGCGAGCAGAGCGGTGGAATAACCGTGCCGATGCCAGGGCGCACCCACATTTTTTGGACAACACACCCAACATCTACCAGGGTCCAACACCTTGGACCCCGCGCCTAATTCATAGTGCACCCATGCCCGCTTCCACGAGAAAATAGTGCGCCTACTACTGACACGAGTGCACTAGCGTCTGGTTCTATCAGAACACACGTGCCGCGCCAGACATGTGTACACCCACGCCTGTAAGTATAAAGAATTTCAGGAAGATTTCTTGTATTAAGAGGAGCCTTAGCTATACATACACCTCTTAGAATGAAGAGTCCTGAAAAATATTGCAAGGTTAAGTCCCGCTTAACCGTAGTATGGTTTCAAACTCTTCTTATGACCTAGACATAGGCTAAGAAGAACGTTGTCCCTTGTTTAGTTTAGTTACTTACATCTTATGAAACTATAGAATAATGTCTGTCAATTAGTTCAAGTAGATAAAGCTGTTGTAAATTTCTGCTAAGGTTCAACATCAAATTTGTATAATTATCGCTCATCATTCTCCCCACACCCCTGCCTATCAATTAGTTCAGCTGGTAAAGATATTATAAAGGATCATTTACATACATCCCACCCAATTCTAATATATTCACATATCCAACACCTAAACTTTACATTGCATTTATATCACCTAAATCTTCCTTACCACTTCAAAAGTATTATCATATTAACCAGATATGTAAAAACCTAGGAATTGAGTGTTATGCATGTAAATCTTCCTATCATAAATTATTGTCAAGATCCTACATTTGAATCTCCTTTATATTAACATCGTACTCCCTCCAACCTAAAGAAGCAAATGAAAAACAAGCACTTTTCTTGAAATTTCTTTAATTTGTTGAAAGCCACGGCATTTTTTGTCAAGATCAGATGACAGTTCTCGGATTTAAAAGTCAAATATAAATTTCTTTTTCATTTTTTTTTCTGAAATAAAATACACCTTTTCATGCATAGGTTTAAAATGCCAAAGTACTATGTATGTAAATATGGAAGTTTTGGTGTGAGATATGTGAATACATAAGAATCATGTGCTAAGTATGTAAATTCCTTGCGTTGGGTTCTGCAAACTCTACCAGTCATGTTATTTTCATTACATTAAAAACTTAACCAAAACAACATACCTCAAGAGAATCAGTGTCANTAAAATATCAACTTCAACATGCAATTCTCAAGAATTGATGTGGATAAATATGTGCAACTTTCTAGTATGTTAATTTTTGTTTTACTGCATATTTTAGGATCATGTGACAATTGGGAAAGGTATTNCTCGATTTCTCTGGTTAAGCGTCTTGAGCTTATTCTCATCGGTGATCGATGAACAAATGCGGCGGCGGTGCGGTGAAGCCGTATCGGCGTCTGCTCGTGGAAGCAAGAACCATTATCCTACAGTGGCTATCTACAGATTATTGCGTACGGACACCGCATGTATTTTTGTATGCAGTGTTCGATCTTGGCCGTAGATCACGGTGATCTACGGTCAGGATTATTTCCATTTTTTTTTAAAAAAAATTTTAGGTGGGGCCCACCGAAATACATCAGATTCGTAAAACAGGCGATTTACGGTCCGGATCGGACACCGCACGCAAGCTGCGTGCGGTGCCCGATCCGTATGGAATAATTTTTCGCTACAGAGAGGGTGCAAATAGATGGAAGGGTTTTAATAGGGTAAATTCATTAGCTTTTGTTATAGAAATGATTTTTTATTTAGAAATTTTTGGGGTATTTACTAAAAAATTACATATTTATTTATGTTTTAATAAGGACGTTACAAGATATTATGATATCTTTCTATATTTGTAATCGATTATGACACCCTTTCGTACTCAAAATAGATCTTAGCATTGTTTCGTAAGCACAAGCGCTTGAGAGGGGCATCTGATGAGTCTAAAACTTTGTCGCTTGGTCCGATTAGAGCCCTTGGTCGGTCGAAAGATCGTCGATCGACTTCTGAAGTGATAATTCTAACGAGTGGCCCTCTCTTCGTTAGGGTGAATTGGGGAGTCTGACAGGGGGTGCACTATCGTAATCTAAAGGTTAGCACTTCTTGGACAATAAGCATTCTAAGTGGATCAAAAAAGCATTCTGTTCGGACCCATTTGGTCATTTTATGAGAAGTTCTAGAATAAGACTAGAGAGCTGGTCATGAAAATTTGTTCCTCTAATTGGGCTCATTTTATTTATTTGTTCAGCAGTGCTTCCGTTCGATTGGCTCAGAATTCCGACCGAAGAGAACAACATTGGTGTTTCCATCCTTTGACTATCACGATACACTATCCCTTTGTGTTCATAAGTTAAAGTGATTGTATTTTCTCGAGATTCATAAAAACATATTTTTTATTTACACCATTGAGTTCCTATGAATTTATATATGTAATAGTTAATTAAATTTTAATATGTACGCTTATAATGTTAATATTACTAAGATTAGTTTTAAGAAATCAAAAGGCCTTTTTACGCATATATATTGATATAAAAAGGCATATAAATTGATGTAATTATGACATTAAACATTAAATAAGTATAAAAATTTAGTATATATATATATATATATATATATATATATATATATATATTAAAGTACCTTTTTTTATGCACAGACTTTTATATGATAGAGTCATTAAGTATTATATAAGTAAATAACAGATTCTTNTGGTCCTCGATTTCTCTGGTTAAGCGTCTTGAGCTTATTCTCATCGGTGATCGATGAACAAATGCGGCGGCGGAGCGGTGAAGCCGTATCGGCGTCTGCTCGTTGAAGCAAGAACCATCATCATACAGTAGCTCAAGAGGGGGTCCCATTTTTATGTTTCTAACATATTTAACGCAAATNCTCGATTTCTCTGGTTAAGCGTCTTGAGCTTATTCTCATCGGTGATCGATGAACAAATGCGGCGGCGGTGCGACGAAGCCGTATCGGCGTCTGCTCGTGGAAGCAAGAACCATCATCATGCAGTAGCTCAAGAGGGGGTCCCATTTTTATGTTTCTAACATATTTAACACAAAATTTGAATATTTAGTTATATAATAATATAACATTAAATGCTTTAATCACATCGAAAATACAACTAATATTAACTTATTGTGGATTGATGTGTGCTAGAAAATTCGCGGCGGTAGAGTAATGAATTATCGTCTTAGCGTTGTGCGAGGATTCATNTAATATTAACTTATTGTGGATTGATGTGTGCTAGAAAATTCGCGGCGGTAGAGTAATGAATTATCGTCTTAGTGTTGCGCGATGATTCAACACACACTCAGATAAAACTGAATCAAGTTGTGATAACACCAAAAGTTTTTACGTGGAAAACCCGTAAAAAGAAAAAACGACGGGGTCTGACCCAGTTGTAAAAATTCACTATAAGTTGATAATTACAGATGTCCATTGTTTCACAGGCGGGAAATGGTTACTAGCTTTCCAGGTTATAAATAGACTGACGACGTTTAGTCAGCGATGGTTGATGGAGGTCGGCGGTGATCGACAGTAGTTGACAATAATCAATGAAGGTTGGCGGTGGTCGACGGAGGTCAGAGGTGGCTGACGACAGTCGATGACGGTCGGTGGTGTTCAACGGAGGTCAACGAGGATCGACGGCGACCAGCGGTGGTCGACGGTGGTCGACAGAGGTCAGCGGTGGTTATCGACGGTCCATGGTGGTCGACGACGATCGATGATGGTGAGGATGNTTACGTGGAAAACCCGTAAAAAGAAAAAACGACGGGGTCTGACCCAGTTGTAAAAATTCACTATAAGTTGATGATTACAGATGTCAATTGTTTCACAGGCGGGAAAGAGTTACTAGCTTTCCAAGTTATAATAGCGACTGACGACGTCTAGTCAGCGGTGGTTGACGGAGGTCGGCGATGATCGACAGTAGTTGACAATAATCGATGAAGGTCGGCGGTGGTCGACGGAGGTCAGCGGTGGCTGACGACAGTCAAAGACGGTCGGTGGTGTTCAACGGAGGTCAACGAGGACCGACGACGACCAACGGTGGTCGACAGAGGTCAGCGGTGGTTGTCGACGGTCCATGGTAGTCGACGGCGATCGACGATGGCGAGGATGATCTTGGACTTGAGCTCCTTCTCAAAGCCTCAAGTTCTCTTTTAAGCCTCCCCTCTCATGTGAGGGGTGGGGCTCTATTTATGATGTTCTGGGTGCAATTAATGCAGGAATATGAATCATTTTGATCACAGTCTGGAAAACTTCCCTCAATCAGATGTCATTTGATAAACATTTGAGTGCCTTAACGATGTCGAAATTGGGCAATCTTTGGCTCGTTAGATTTATCTTGTTGAAACGCTCGATTCGACTATGAACTCGCTGAATTTGACAATCGTTTGATCTTCCAAATGTCTCCGGAAATCTTTCAAGAATGATTTAATCACTTGATATGGACTTTATTTGACTCGGATTGGACTAGTTTTTATATCATTGGATCAGTTTCATTGAGCAGGTCAGTTTGTCGATAAGTTTGTTGAAATCGGAGTTCTGAATGATTTTTTATCAAGATTTGAACATTTCTTACTCAAAATATTGCCTCGAGATTCGCGCCGATGATGAAATTTTGTTGGCATCGTATCAAGGATTATATATATACTCAAGTTATAGGACTTAGGACGGACGAGCGAAAAATAGAGAAAGAGAGAGGGTGCAAATAGATGCAAGAGTTTTAATGGAGTAAATTTATTAGTCTTTTATTGTAGAAATGACTTCTTATTTGGAAATTTTTGAGGTATTTAATATAAAATTGCATATTTTTTTCTGTTTTAATAGGGACGTTACAAGATATTATGATATATTTTTATATTCATAATCGATTATGACACCATTTCGTACTCAAAACAGATCTTAGCATTGTTTCGTAAGCACAACCGCTTCAGAGGGGCATCTGATGACTCTAAAACTTTGTCGCTTGGTCCGATTAGAGCCTTTGGTCGGTCGAAAGATCGTCGATCGACCTCTCAAGTGATAATTCTAACGAGTGGCCCTCTCTTCGTTAGGGTGAATTGGGGAGTCTGACAAGGGGTGCATCATCGTGCATCATCGTAATCTAAAGGTTAGCACTTCTTGGACAATAAGCATTCTCAGTGGATCAAAAAAGCATTCTGTCCGGGCCCATTGGGCCATTTTATGAGGAGTTCTAAAATCAGGCGAGAGAGCTTGTCATGAAAAATTGTTCCTCTAATTGGGCTCCTTTTTTCAGCAATGCTTCTGTTCGGTTGGCCCAGAATTCTGACCGAAGGGAACAACATTGGTGTTTTCATCTTTTGACTATCTCGATACACTGTCCATTTGTATTCATAAACTAAATTAGTTGTACTTTTTCGAGATTCGTGAAGACATATTTTTTATTTACACTATTGAGTTCCTATAAATTTATATATGTAATAGTTAATTAAATTTTAATATCTATTTATATAACGTTTATAATTTTAATATTACTAAGATTAGTTTTAAGAAATCAAAAGGCCTTCTTACGCATATATATTCATATAAAAAGGCATATAANATGTCACGATGTTTCTGTTGTTCAGACTTTCTCTGTTGCGATGATTGATTATTATCTCCAGTGTTACTTTTGGACTTCCCCCAAATTTTTCAAATTGTTCCTTATGTGCACTGATGGCCTTGTCTGTA
Organism: Phalaenopsis hybrid cultivar; assembly: GCA_002079205.1. NCBI lineage: Eukaryota > Viridiplantae > Streptophyta > Magnoliopsida > Asparagales > Orchidaceae > Phalaenopsis > Phalaenopsis hybrid cultivar. The sequence continues at coordinate 163,487 of JXCR01011383.1, read as the reverse complement.
GTGATTTGGACCTCAACATGGTGGACAAGGTTGGCATAAGAACGAACCATCTCCCGCATTAGTGATGAATAGAAGGGTCCTAGGCGAAGGCCCCCAAGGAAAACCCCCCTAAGTAACTCTAGATCTACTCCTGGAATTTGACAGGCTTCAGTAGAAAGCCTGCGGAAGTAATCATTGAGTGACTCTCCTTCACTTTAACGAATTCTCGAGAGATAGGATGAATCCTTGAGGATCCTTTGATTTGCAATGAACTGCTCCGCGAACAGTTTTGCAAGCTCGTTAAAGGTGTTTATAGTACTCCCTGATAGAGAGTAGAGCCAAGTTTGAGCTTATCCTTTAAGATTAGTCGGGAAACACTTGACACAGAAGCGCATCAGAGGAACGCTAAATGTACATGATAGTTCAATAATGATCAATATGCTCATAAGGGTCAGTTGTCCCTTCATATGTATCGATGCTCGGAAGCTTAAAGCCTGTTGGGATGGGGTGTTGGAGGACTGCATCCTCTAAGGGAGAAGATTCATGGATGTTACGGTGAGCGTAGAAGCGATCCTTTATTTATAAGGGGAACTCTTCCCGGACGAGGCGTCGTAGTTCATTACGAATGACATTATCTGGAATGGCAAGAAGATGTGGCGATGTCGGGTGAGCTGCACGAGATGGATGAGTGGAACTTACTGTATCTAGGAGTTCAGCATCACAACCTGACAGGGGATGTGTTCCTTCTTGNGTTGGAGGACTGCATCCTCTAAGGGAGAAGATTCATGGATGTTACGGTGAGCGTAGAAGCGATCCTTTATTTCTAAGGGGAACTCTTCCCGGACGAGGCGTCGTAGTTCATTACGGATGACATTATCTGGAATGGCAAGAAGATGTGGCGATGTCGGGTGAGCTGCACAAGATGGATGAGTGGAACTTACTGTATCTAGGAGTTCAACATCACAACCTGACAGGGGATGTGTTCCTTCTTAAAGAGGCGGCGGGTCGCCATGAGTTCCTCCAAGTGGTATGTTTCTCGTACGTCGCGGAGTTAATGGTAAAAAAATTTCATCCAATGGTATAGGCAGCGGCTGTTGAGCCCCACGTAGGAGCTGTAGAATCTGTAGTTGAGACTCCTCTATTCTACGCATTCGATCTTCTATTGAAGGACCTGAAACACCTTCATTGGCGCGATAGCGTCTTCCAGGGCGAGAAGATGAANGGCGGGTCGCCATGAGTTCCTCCAAGTGGTATGTTTCTCGTACGTCGCGGAGTTAATGGTAAACAAATTTCATCCAATGGTANGCTCACTTCGTCAGGCTCGAATCCTTCGATTTGCATCCGGCGAAAGGTCTCAACTGCTTCCGAATAACGACCTGCCATGGAGTAACCCGATATTATTGCAGTCCAAGAGATTAGAGTTCTATTCGGCATGGAGNGCTCACTTCGTCAGGCTCGAATCCTTCGATTTGCATCCGGCGAAAGGTCTCAACTGCTTCCGAATAACGACCAGCCATGGAGTAACCCGATATTATTGCAGTCCAAGAGATTAGAGTTCTATTCGGCATGGAATTGAAGATGGCCATGGCTTTCTTCATCTGCCCTAATCTTGAATGGCTGCTTATCAGCGTGTTCCATGTAACCGGGTCTTTAAGAGGCATTTCGTCGAGGACCTTATGCGCGTGAATCAAATCGCCTACCTTAGCATACATTTCTACAAGAGAATTGCTGACAAAAGGATTGGAATTGAGGCCGGAAATGATTGTTCGGAGNAGAGATTAGAGTTCTATTCGGCATGGAATTGAAGATGGCCATGGCTTTCTTCATCTGCCCTAATCTTGAATGACTGCTTATGAGAGTATTCCAGGTAACCGGGTCTTTCAGAGGCATTTCGTCGAGCACCTTATGCGCGTGAATCAAATCGTCCACCTTAGCGTACATCTCTATAAGAGAATTGCTGACAAAAGGATTGGAATTGAGACCGGAAATGATTGTTCGGACATGAATCTGCNTATATATATATATATATATTGTAAGTAAATAACAGATTCTTGATATTAGATATGTAAATATAAAAAGAATTTGTGGTATATCTATGCCGATCTCTTTTTAGTTTGAACATGATAAATTTAAAAAATTTTGGAACTTATTTAAAATTAAGAGTCTCCTTACGACAGCTGTAACTTATTAAAATATATTGTGAAGCTCCTGAAACTTAATCTGCATTCAAAAAATTATGGTGGCTGTTACAATTTTTTTTTTTTTTAAAAAAGTCAGATCGCAGCTAGAAAGCTGCCACCGCACCTAGTCAGAACAGGTAGGAAAACACAGATTTTAACAGCAATTTTTTGAAAACACCGTCAAGAAGCAGTTTACGCAAGCAGACAAAATTGTGGTGCGGTACCGCACTACCACCCCAAACAAACCCTAACTATAATATGTAGACGAATAATAAAAAAATAATTACTCGGCATTCAACATAAAATAAGTATAAAAATTTTAACATTCACATGGATCAAATTTTGACAAAAATATTCTCAATGATATATTTGTAATAAATGGTATATTTTTTTTCTTGTAATAACTCATCATGCATAGTTTCTATGACATGTACACAGTTCTTATGATAAAATTATATGATGTCTATTCTTAACTCTTAAGTAGTTTCAACGTGTTGACTCAAAAAGGTACGTGTGGATTCACGATATTGTGGTGATATTATGACGGTNATATACATATATATATATATATATATATATATATATATCTATATTCAAATTATTTTAATTTCTTGATAACCCATATACTCATTGTAAAGAGGAATAATATTTTCTTAAATTTGAACTTTCCGTCACAACATCTTAGTTTTAATTTTTATAATTTTACTTTTAAAAGTTTAGCATTTTGTTTAGTTAACTGTCTTTCAATTGCATTTTAAATTTGAACTTTCATATATTTAGTGATTTTATGTAATGAGTATATGCTTTTCATATACTTTTAATGCTTATATTTAGTGATTTTTAGTAATATTGTACTTTAAAGAATGCTACTTTCACATTTTTGATGCAAGTATATTTAAATTAGGNGAGTATATGCTTTTCATATACTTTTAATGCTTATATTTAGTGATTTTTAGTAATATTGTACTTTAAAGAATGTTACTTTCACATTTTTGATGCAAGTATATTTAAATTAGCTATTTTAGCTTAAAAGGAGCAAAAATCACAAGATTTGGAGAAGAAAGTGAAAAAATTTGCACTGGCACCGAATGGCTTGGAACAACACAATTGGCGCCAAAAAGGTGTCAGGACGGTTATTCACAAAGATGCATTGAATTTTNGCAAAAATCACAAGATTTGGAGAAGAAAGTGAAAAAATTTGCACTGGCACCGAATGGCTTGGAACAACACAACTGGCGCCAAAACGGTGTCAGGACGGTTATTCACAAAGATGCATTGAATTTGGACGTATTTTGAATGGATGTCTATGGAGACACTTGGAATTTCGGCCACACAGTATTTAACACTCATTTTAGACCGAAAAAAAAGAAGAGGCAAGAAGAGAAATAGGTTTAAAAATTCCATACTTTGGTTTTTGAAAGATTTAGAGAGATTCTTTTCTCAAAGTTGTAAAATGAGAGGGAAATTGAGAGATTTCTTTATTATTGCAATTNAAGAAGAGGCAAGAAGAGAAATAGGTTTAAAAATTCCATACTTTGGTTTTTGAAAGATTTAGAGAGATTCTTCTCTCAAAGTTGTAAAATGAGAGGGAAATTGAGAGATTTCTTTATTATTGTAATCCTCTGAGAGGGGAGCATACTATTGTAAGTAGACGGAAGTGATTCAAAGGAATTTCAAGGAATTTGCTTGTGGGGGAGAATAAGATAAGTTGTTTTACTTCACTTTAGTGCTATGTAAACTTGTTTTTATATATATAAATCCATGTTTAGTTATCTCTTCTTCATGAAATCTGAGTAGTTGCTTTGTCTTTCTCTATACAATAATATATAGTAATGTGAAGAATCAATAAATGTTTTGAATATATTCTTAATTTATTAATTGTGATGATTCAAATCTTGAACTTAATTTATTTTTCAATCTGGTCAATTGATTTTGTTAAAATCTATACGAAAACATATGAGCCCGTAGAGCTATGCTTTCAGCATTCAAGTAGGAATCACATTTAATGTCATGGATGAGATTAAATTCCATGGCGTTAAGTGCAAATAAATAGTATGTTTCATGGGTGATGTAGGTGGATTTAGCGTGTTAGTTTTGCAAATATTTTTCAATATTACAAAATACATACGGCAGATACAATAACAAATATTCAAATTAATTCAAACAAAGTAACTTCAATTAAAATAATTTTATCTTTTTATAATCTTTAAACTGCCAAAATCCCTTTAAAAAAAATGTAAGTATACATATCGCTCAAGTAATAAAGGGCTCTAATGGAGTCTTAGATTTTGATACCATAGGGAAGTTGGAAATACCTGTAAAGAAGTTGTTAAGATTATAATGTAAGGTACTATTTTAAAAATAAAATTAGTAAAGTGTGAAGCTTGAATATAAAATAACAAGTGAATGCAAATTAAAATGCAATCGAAAGATAAAGTTAACTAAACAAAATGTTATACTTTTAAAAGTAAAATTACGAAAATTAAAACTAAGATGTTGTGACGGAAAGTTCAAATTTAAGAAAGCATCATTTCTCTTTACAATGAGTATATGGTTTGTGAAGAAATTAAAATAATTTGAATATATATATATATAACTAAGATGTTGTGATGGAAAGTTCAAATTTAAGAAAACATCTTTTTTCTTTACAATGAGTATATGGTTCGTGAAGAAATTAAAATAATTTGAATATATATATATATATATACACACACACGCACATAATTTGTTTTGTGCCAAACAGGAACAATCCTATTCTTTACCCTCTTCCGAGTGCATAAAAAATATTGACTAATCCAGAGTTTGGTCCCTAATTCTGTGGTTAGGCTAGGAGGATACTTGTTGCCACTCAAGAGCTCCCACTACTCCTTTCCTTGAGGGCTAACAATCTCCCATCAGTTTCCAATCAACTGAACCAAATTGAAGATTTTAATGTGTCACCTTAAAATCTCCAATTCTCCATCCAACAAAGTATATTTCCTTATTTATTTGCACCTAATTCCAAGGATGAAATACTCTCCCATGAAATCAAATATGATCTCCCCATGTTGTAAAAATCATATCCTTTTCAGAAAATATGTTTCTCAACACATTTCNAGATTTTAATGTGTCACCTTAAAATCTCCAATTCTCCATCCAACAAAGTATATTTCCTTATTTATTTGCACCCAATTTCAAGGATGAAATACTCTCCCATGAAATCAAATATGATCTCCTCATGTTGTAAAAATCATATCCCTTTAAGAAAATATGTTTCTCAACACATTTCAACATTTCAATTGGCTAGATCAAAAAATAAATGAAGATCAGAGTTCAAATCATCACAAATTATTGACTTTTAAAACCATATAAAATAAAAATCAATTCTTCACAAAACCATATCTCAAAGTAGGGAGAAGGGTAAAGAAAACTACTTAGAATTCATGAGAATGATACGACAAAACACGGATTTTATATATAAAAACAAGTTTACAATATAAAATAAAAAAAGACACAATTTAATCTGCAATCCTTCCCAAGCAGACTCCTATAAGTTCTCTCCAATCCTTTCTCTCTTTATAAGCACTCTCAATTCTCTCTTTGAAGTGTAATAAAGAAGAAATCTCTCACATTCCCTCTTCTCTTACAACCCTTGATGAAAATTTCCAAGCCCTTGACTTTCTCTCTCTCTCTCTCTAACTCTCCTTCTTCATGCCACACTCCTCACGCCCAAAACTTCTCTCCTTTTATAGCTCTAGACTTCCTTCTCTTTTAATAAAGGTTGTCTCCCTCCAAAAAGAATTTAAAATTCCCTAAAAAATTTTGTCCAAAAGTTAACTCTTTTGAATTCAAAAGAGATGTCCATTGATCTAAGAGAAATATCCCTTCATAAAAGAGCCTTCTAAAGTGTTTAGATGCATCGATTTACTCCAAGGGGTGTTTAGAACAAGTGTCCCTTTGAAAATTCCTGCAAAATTTGTCTCGAACCTCTTTAGANGAGCCTTCTAAAGTGTTTAGATGCATCGATTTACTCCAAGGGGTGTTTAGAACAAGTGTCCCTTTGAAAATTTCTGCAAAATTTGTCTCGAACCTCTTTAATCCATAAAAGGTCGTCCTTGGTGCATCTGACGCCAAATTTGCGCATCATGCGCCAAATCTCTGTCAAATGGTGCATCTGGCACCAATCTGGCCCATCATGCGCTAGTTTGCTGAAAACAACGTTGTTCTAGGTTTTAGCGCATCTGGCGCCAATCTGGTGCATCGTGCGCCAGAATTCAAAACTTCACTGCTTTGGCTCCAAATTTTGTCCTTTTTGCTACTTTTGGTCCAAATGCCTAAAATTGATATACCTACAAAAAGAAGGATGAAAATACCCTTCTTTAAGTTTCAATATCACCAAAGATAAGCATAAAATATATACTTAAAACAACATATCATTTTGGTGTATCACCATCTNGCGCATCTGGCGCCAATCTGGTGCATCGTGCGCCAGAATTCAAAACTTCACTGCTTTGGCTCCAAATTTTGTTCTTTTTGCTTCTTTTGGTCTAAATGCCTAAAATTGATATACCTACAAAAAGAAGTATGAAAATACCCTTCTTTAAGTTTCAATATCACCAAAGATAAACATAAAATATATACTTAAAACAACATATTATTTTGGTGTATCAACATCTCCCAAACTTAAATGTTACTTGTTCTCAAGTGAAATTTTTACTACATAAAAGCTTATGGACTTAGGATAGAGACTAACTTATAACTTCTATACTTTAGTTCAATAAATAAATATTAAAATATAAGAAAAAACTTTTAATAACTTAGATTCAAATTCTACGTCTAAGAGTACTTAGTAGTCAATTTTAAGATTTTTGAATCTCTATTTATTTCAAGAAGAATTGCAATTTATCAAATCAAGAATGTTTAGAATATTCATATGAAAAGAACTTTAGGAAAACTTTACTAATAATGCTAATAATAATCCAATATAATTTAGAAANATTTATCAAATCAAGAATGTTTAGAATATTCATATGAAAAGAACTTTAGGAAAACTTTACTAATAATGCTAACAATAATCCAATATAATTTAGATGTAATAAAGCTTTTTCTTGTGAAGTCAGTTTTTTATTAGGCATTTCCTCAAACTTCTCCTCATTTATTTTTCTTTTCTTTTCTTTTCTTTTATTTTTCTTTTAAGATCTTTTCAATCCTTTCTTTTTTTTTTTTCAAGTCAGGATTACTATATCAGGATAACCTTTAATAGTTTTAAACTTCACTATTCTCTTCTCAAAGTCAAAACTCCTTACCTTTCTTCACTTTATAAATTCATATTAGTTTATGAATTTCATAAAGTCTCATTATTTTCATCCTACATAAATGTCTAAAATTTTTAATACTTTAAAAATATAATTTCCTTTACTTTAAATAGAAAAAACTTAGTCTTATCTTATCATACCAATCATCTTTAAGATTAGAATTGATCTTCATCATTAAAAACTTTTACCTTAAATTTACCATAATATTTATAAACTTAAGTATAATCATTTAAAGTTTAATCTGAATATCTCGGTTCATGTTAAATTAATATTAAAAATATTTTTACTTAAGGAAAAAAAAATTTTAGTTTACTTCTTTTTAAAAGAAAATTTTCTTCCCCCCAAACTTAAATTCTTAGGTATTTAAAAATGTTCTAGCACAAAATTTAGTTGGTGAAAGAAAACAGTAAATGCTTGAAAGTAAACATTAATCTATAGACGATATCTGACTATGAAACTAGGGTCAGGTATACTACAAGCACTAACTTTAAAAATACATACAGANGTGAAAGAAAACAGTAAATGCTTGAAAGTAAACATTAATCTATAGACGATATCTGACTATGAAACTAGGGTCTGGTATACTACAAGCACTAACTTTAAAAATACATACAGGCTTTAAAGCATTAAATGAGACATAATATATTCTAAAAAATTTGCTGAGATTTAAGAACAGAAATAAAAACTGAAAATACTAAAAATGCAGAAAAAGTAAAAGTTTAATGTTATTGTTACAATTTTAAGTCTACAACATAAAATAAATTTTTTTACCACTACAGTTTCAAATGCCAACCAAATAACATCCAAACAACATACAAACAAACAAATAACTAAAGAAAACAAATAAACTAACTCAAGAAAATACCAATCTTCATCACCTTCCTCATCATTATCATCTTGTTCCTCTTTTTATTCTTCTTCTTCTTCTTAATGAATAGGAGAATATGGAGTAAAGTTGGGGCAAGTAGGAAATTTTGCATTATAATCACCCTTAAGATACTGATACACAAAAATAATATACTATTTTAAGTACCATTTTATGCCTATTTTTTGTGATATTGCACTTTGATTTGCAGGAATACCATTTTTAAGCATTTGGAGCTAAAATGGCAAAAGGAGAAAAATTTGGAGCAAAAAATACTAATTTTGGGGTTTGGTGCATGATGCGCTAACCTGGCGTATGATGCGCTAAAATCTAGAACACTGGTGCATGATGCGCCTAGTGCTACTTTTTCAAATTAAGGCGATTCGAGATGAATTTTGTGCAAATTTTCAAAGGGACATTTGTTCTAAACACTTCATGGAGTGATTTAATGCTTCTAGATACTTTGGAACGTTCTAATTTAAAGGGATTTGACTCTTGGATCAAAGAGGCACATCTTTTAAATTCAAAAGTTTGACTTTTAAATTTTGGAGGGAAATCAAAATTCTTTTCAGAGAAGGCGGCCCAAAATAAAACAAGTTGAAGAAGAACTTCTAAGGGGGGCAAAAAAAGATAGGCGGTGTGGCGTGAGAACCAAGAGAGAGAGAGATAGAGAGAGAAAGTCAAGGGCTTGGAGATTGTCTTCTAGGGTTGTAAGAGGAGAGGAAATGTGAGAGATTTCTTCTTCATTACACTTCTAAAAGAGAATTGAGAGTGCTTGTGAGGAGATAAAGGATTGGAGAGAACTTATAGGGATTTTCTTAGGAAGGATTGTGAGATAAGTTGTATTTTTCATTTCTTTTGTTTGTAAACTTCTCTTTATATATGAAGTCCGTGTTTTATCGTATATTTCTTATGAATTCTAAGTAGTCTTCTTTATCCTTCTCCCTACTTTGAAGAAATGGTTTTATGAAGAATTAATTTTGTTTTATATGGTTTTAAATGTTGACATCTTGCGATGATTTGAACTCTGATCTTCATTTACTTTTCAATCTAGCCAATTGAATTGTTAAAATGTGCTGAGAAACATATGCTCTAAAAATGGGATATGATTTCTACAATAAAGGGAGAATCACATTTGATTTCATGGGAGAGTATGTCATTCATAGGATTGGCTGCAAATAAATTTGAAAATATACTTTGTTGGATGTTGAATTGGAAGATTTTAAGGTGACAGATTGGAATCCTCAAATTGGTTCAGTTGATTGGAAACTAATGTGAGCATGTTTTCCCTCAAGTGAGGGAGTAGTGGGAGCTCTAGAGTGACAGTTGGTATCCTTCTAGACTAACCACAGAATTTGGAACCAAACTCTATATTAATCAATGTTCTTTATAGCGCTCGCAAGAGGGTAGAGAACATGATTGCTTCTATTTGGCACAAAATAGTTTTTAAATATAATTTTGAAATGATTTCAATTTCTTTACAAGCCATATTTTAATTGTAAAGGAGAAGGGTGTTTTCTCATACTTGAACTTTTTGTTAACAAAAACCTATGTCTATTTTAGCAATTTAACTTTTGAAAGTTTAGCAACTAGTTTAATTTAACTTTTGTAGTAGTACATTACATATTTAGTAGCATTTCACTTAAGTAGTTTAACTTCAAACTTCATACTTTAATTTTTTTTTTATTTTAAATTAATAATATAATATTAATAGCTAGCTTATATATATTTACAGCTTCCCTGTGGGATTGATATCTAGGACTCCATTAGAGCCCTATATTACTTGAACGATACGTATGTCTGCGTTATATGTAAAAGAGAATTGGNTTTTAAATTAATAATATAATATTAATAGCTAGCTTATATATATTTACAGCTTCCCTGTGGGATTGATATCTATGACTCCATTAGAGCCCTATATTACTTGAACGATACGTATGCCTGCGTTATATGTAAAAGAGAATTGAGAGTTTAAAAGTGTTTTTAAAGATAAATTATTTTCATTAAAGATACATTATTGTTTGGGTTACATTGCATATTTATTCTTAATTTAATCCTAAGTTTCCACGCATCAAATTTTTGGCACCATTGCTGGGNAGTGTTTTTAAAGATAAATTATTTTCATTAAAGATACATTATTGTTTGGGTTACATTGCATATTTATTCTTATATTAATCCTAAGTTTCCACGAATCAAATTTTTGGCACCATTGCTGGCGAAGAAACATAAAGTATTAGTTGTTTTAACTTATTTTAAAAATATAAAAAATAGTATTTATAGTATAGTTTGAACATTTTCTTGTTTAAGTGTGTTGCTTATTTTTAATTACTTATTTTATTTTGTTTATGTGTACTATATGATCTGAAAGCTTAGTATCTTACAATTCTGAATTAGAAAGAACTGTTAGAAAAATTTGAAAACAATAAAAAGAGAAAAATCTTTCCAGCAAAATGACTTGCAACATAAATAATGCTGGAAATGAAAATGAACATCATCAAATACCTTTAAGGGGTTATGCTAATCCTACAGCAGATGAAATTCATTTGAGTATACAAAACCCTACTGTAAATGCCAATTCATTTGAGCATAAACCTATTATTATCCAAATTGTGCAAAACAATCAGTTTGGGGGAACACCAACTGAAGATCCTAATTTACACATTGCTAGTTTTCTAGAATTGTGTGCTACATTCAAATATGATGGAGTGTAAAATGATGTTGTTAAACTTAGACTATTTCCTTTTTCATTGAGGGATAAAGCTAAGATGTAGTTAAACTCATTACCACCCGGATCTATCAGAACTTGGAGAGATTTATCAAAAAAAAAATTTATCTAAATATTTCCCACCTTTAAAAATAGCTAAGCTTAGAAATGATATTACATCTTTTTGTCAGTTTGAAAGGGAATCAATTTATGAAGCCTGAGAAAAATTTAAAGATCTCCTTAGCAAGTGTCCACACCATGCGTTGCCAGATTATTTAATAGTTCAAACTTCTTATAATGAATTAGCTGGATCTCTTATATCGATGATTGATGCTGCTACTGGTGGATCATTAATTTCAAAACTATTTGATGAAGCATATTCATTAATGGAAGAGATGGTTATTAATCATTTTCAATGACCCTAAGAAAGGGTAAATTCAAAAAGAGTAGCCAATATTTATGATTCTGATGCAATATCTATATTAGCTGCTCAAGTAGCTGCTATATCGAAGAAGATAGATTAATATGGAATGAATTGTTCTCAAACAACACCTGTTCTTGAGGAGAACTAAGTTGGACACATGATAGAGTCTCAATCTTCTTATGATACTTTAAATGCAATAAATAATCATTCTAATAATCCTTATACCAATTATTATAATCCTGGTTGGAAGAATCATCCAAAATTTAGTTGGAGTAATAATAACTCGAATGCTACAAATCCACAATGGGGAAACAATGCTGCGAACGCAGTGGGAAGCTCCAACAATCAAGGAAATCAAGCTTATAAATCTTACTACCCCCAGAATTTATTAATTTACAAAGTAAAGAAAAAAAATTATCAATGGAAGAATTGATATTACAAATAGGAAGTCAATTACAGAGTCAAGGAGCTGCAATCATAAACATGGAAAATTAATTGGGATGTATTTCTACTGCACTTACCAATAGACCTCTAGGAACATTGCCTAGTATTGTTGAATTAAATCCTAAAGATCAAAACAAGGAGCAAATTAAAGCTATTCAACTGAGAAGTGGAAAATAATTAGAATAAAGAGTTCAACGAGAAATTGAAATAGAAAAATATGAGGTGGAAAATGAAATTTTGGTGAAGATCTTCATTGTGAGTCATAAAGTCCTATTAAACCAATGAAAATAACTAGATAAAGATCACCACCTCTATTTTCTCAAAGATTGAAGTAGAAGTATAAAGATAATCAATTTTCAAAATTTTTGAAAATTTTTAGAAAATTGACGATAAACATTCCATTTGTTGAAGCTTTGGAACAAATGACAAGTTATGTGAAGCTCATGAAGTATATACTTAATAAGAAAAGGAAGTTTGTAGATAATGAGACTGTTGCACTCAGTGGAGAGTGTAGCGCTATAATTCAGAAGAATCTTCCTCAAAAACTTAACGATCATGGAAGTTTTACAATTCCTTGTGCTATTGACAAATGATTTTATGGAAAAGCTTTATGTGATTTAGGACTCAGTATTAATCTTATGCTGTTATCAATTTTCATAAGGTTGAGCTTAGGAGATATTTCACCTATAACTGTAACTCTTTCTTTAGCTGATCATTTGATTACCTATCCTAAAAGAGTTATAGAAGATATTTTAGTAAAGATTGATTAATTTATCTTTCCTATAAACTTTATTATATTAGATATGAAGGAAGATAAATAAATTCCTATTATTTTAGGGAGACCATTCCTAGCCACTGGAAGAGCTTTGATAGATGTGCAAAAAAGAAAACTAACTATGAGAGTTAGAGATCAAGAGATTACATTTAATATTGCAAAATCAATGAGATATCCTATAAAAGAACAAGAGATAGAATGCTTCAGAAGGGATATTAATGATTATTTAAGTCATGAATATTTCAAAAAGACATATGATAGCCAATTTAAAAAGGAATATATGGAATATCAAGATGAGTTTATGGAAGTGAGCCTGAAAAAACTGAAATATGTTCAAAAAAAATTTAAAATGTTAGATCCTGCAGAAAATGAAAATAATTTGATTTCATCTATTAAGAAACCCCCTGAATTAGAAGTGAAAACGCTTCCTACACATTTAAAGTATGCATTCTTAGGAGATTCATCTACACTACCTATCATAGTATCCTCAGAACTAACTGGTGCGCTAGAACAATAGCTGTTAGAAACTTTGAAAAGATATAAGAAAGCCTTTGGATGGACATTAGCTGATATTAAAGGAAACAGTCCTTCAATCTGTATGCATAGAATTTTATTGGAAGATCAACATAAACCAAGAACTGATCCTCAAAAGAGATTGAATCATATGCTGAAAGAAGTGGTTAAGAAAGAAATTATAAAATGGTTAGAGGCTGGAATAATATATCCTATTTCAGACAATGCTTGGGCGAGTCCAACTCACTGTGTTCCGAAGAAATGAGGTGCAACTATAGTGACAAATGAGCATATTGAATTAATATCAACAAGACAAGTCACTGGATGTCAAATCTGCATGGATTATAGAAAATTAAATTGTGCCACCTGGAAGGATCATTTCCCTTTACCTTTTTTGGACCTGATGTTGGATAGATTGCCTTAGCAAAAAAAAAATTATTTTCTAGATGGATATACTGGTTATCACCAAATACCTATTGCCCCTGAGGATTAAAAGAAAATAACATTTACTGGTCCTTATAGAACTTTTTCTTTTTGATGAATGCCTTTTGAATTATGTAATGCACCTACAACATTTCAAAGATATCTGATGTCAATTTTTAAGGATTTGATTGAAAAAGGGATTGAAGTTTTTATGGTATTCGAAACTTCCTTTGAAATATGTCTAAATCAATTAAAGAAAGTTCTGAAATGTTGTGAAAAGACTAATCTCATTTTGAATTGGGAGAAATTTTAATTTATGGTTGCAGAAGGAATTGTTCTTGGACATAAAATTTTAGAAAATGGCATGGAAGTAGATCTTGCAAAAATTCAGGTTATATTGAACCTACCTCCACCTTCTACTTTAAAAGGAGTTAGGATCTTTTTAGGACATGCTGGATTCTACAAGAGATATATCAAAGATTTTTCAAAAATTACTAAACCTTTATGCCAACTTCTATGAAAAGAATGCAAAGTTTGACTTTAACCAAGATTTCCTTAAAGCCTTTGAAACTTTACAGGAAAAATTGATCACTGCCCCTATAATTGTTTCACCGGACTAGGATAAACCTTTTGAATTAATGTGTGATGCTAGTGATTATGAAATTAGAGCTATTTTAGGGTAGAAATATGATAAGATTTTTAAGGTCATATATTATGCTAGTAAGACTCTTAATGATGCTCAGATTAATTATACCACCACTAAAAGAGAGTTATTAGCCATTGTGTATGCATTTGATAAACTTAGGTCATATTTGATTGGAACTAAATGTGTTGTACATACTGACTACTCTTCTAATAAATATTTGATTAAAAAGAAGGATGCAAAACTAAGATTAATTAGATGGATACTTTTGATGCAAGAGTTTAATTTTTTAGTAGTCAATAAAAAAGGGGCTGATAATCAAATAGCTGATCATCTATCGATATTAGAACAAGAAGAAATACTTGATCAGGAGAGAGAGATTAAAAAACCTTTTTCTAATGAATAACTTTATGCTGTAAAAGGATGGGAAATACCTTGGTATGTTGATATTATGATCTATATTGTTAGTGGTATTTTACCATATAAACTGACAAAGCAAGAGGAAAAGAAATTCATTTATGATGCAAAAACTTATTTTTGGGATGATCATCATTTGTATAAAAAATGTAAGGATTTAGTTATAAGATGATGTGTGTCTTATAAAGAAATTCAAGATATTATGCAAAAACATCATGATTCTGAATTTGGAGGATCTCATTTTAGAAATGTAACAGTTCCAGGATTGGCGGAAAAATATAATATAATACAACCAATTATAATTGTTTATCATCCCAAGACTAATGGTTTAACATAATTATTTAATTGTGAAATTAAGAGAAGTTTGGAGAAGAGTATTAATTCTAACAAAATGGATTGGTCTATTAAATTAGATACTGCATTATGAGCATACAGGACAACAATTAGGACACCTATAAGAAAGCCCCCATATAGATTAATTTTTGGGAAGACTTGTCACTTGTCAGTTGAATCGAAACATAAAACTTATTGGGCGACAAAATAATTTAATTTCAATTTAAAAAAAGCTGGTGAGAATAAATTACTACAATTGAATGAGCTGGAAGAAATTAGGAATGAATCTTACGATAATGCGATGATTTATAAAAAAGAAAAGAAGGAATGGCATGATCGAAAAATAAAAAGAGAATTTGAACCTGGACAGAAAGTTTTATATATAATACAAGATTGAAATTATTTCATGGAAAATTGAAGTATAGGTGGAAAGTGTCATTCAGAGTTATAAAAGTCTATCCCTATGGAGCAGTCAATATTGAAGATCCCAAAACTGGAGAAATATTTAAAGTGAATGAGCACAGATTGAAACCTTATTTTTATGGTCAAAGAAAAAGTGCTAAAGAGACTATCATGTTGGATCACCCAAAATAAGGCTAGGAATGTCAGGATGACGACATTAAACAAAGGGCTTTGTGAGAGGCAACCCATATTTATCGTTGTTTATTTTGAGTTTTTGTTTAAAATCTTATATGTATGTTTATGTTTATGTCTTTATGTAATTCATGTATTTGAGAAAAATGTTTAGAAACATCTTTGCTTGCCTAATGTTGTGAAAAGACTGAGAATTTGTTTGATCAAAATTGAAATGATAAATTTTAGAACTGGTGCATGATGCTCCAGATCAACGCATGATGTGTCGTGGAGACAAAAATGACTTAAAATGTTTTAAATGGTGTTTTTTCATGGGGACAACTTCAAATAACTCCTAAAAACTGACTCCAAGACATATTTTAGGGGGGAAACAAGGGAAGAGTCACCACTTTTCAATTCCTATGGCTTCCCACTCTAGAAACTCTGCTAGATTTGAAATGTTCAACAAAGAAAGTTCATCAGTTTCAACGCAGAGAAGTTTTAAGATTGTGTTATAATGAAGAAGAGGCTTATCAAAGAGAGGGAATTTATGAATCAAGGATTCAACACGCCGAATACCCAAGTCAAAGAAGTTATTGCACTAAGGCGTTGGGAAGTACTTTGCTACACTACTGCCACTGTAGTCGTCCCTATGGTGAAAGAATTTTACGCAAATCTTCATGGGGTAAATCAAGGAATGATCTATGTGTGAGGCAGTTTTGTGCAGTTCACTCCCTCGAGAATCAACAAAATATTTATGATCGAGAACATGACTGCTGCCACTATGCAAATTTTACCCTAGAAGGGACAACATGAATGAACTCTACCGTTATGTTACAAATGAAGATGCTATTTGGGAAGCCTGATATGATAGGAATGTGAGTTTTTCTACCTCATTATTAAATTGTGCTTCAAAAATAGGTCATTTCTTCATTTCCTCAAAACTACTGCCTACTATGAAAATTAGTAAGGTCACTAAGGAGGTGCTATCCTGAACTACTGTATTCAAACTAGAAAACCTATTGATTTCGGAGCCATAATTGTAAAATCAGTTTTGGGTTTGATCGTGAATGGATTTGCAACTGGATTTGGACATCCATCTACCTTTTTCCAACTTTGGATTCAATCGTAAGTACCTTATGAAAGCTGGGAGAAAGTACTATTGACTTGGAAGTTGATGGATCCTGAAGTCTACTTCAGTTGCATTGGAATGGGAGATGAAAATGATATGAATGTACTAATGGATCAATGATCTCAGAATTCATCACCTATTCAACCATATTACGACTCGAGTGCACTTTCAAAAAGAATCAAGAAGATAGAGAAAAATGTGCATAATCTTATGCATGCAATTGAGAATATTTCTGAAATGATGGATCACTTGTATTGGAGACTCAAGGAACATTTTGAACATATAAAGAGTATTGAAGATGTTCTGGTATGTATGTTTAAGAAGCATGCGTGGATTGATGAGGAAAATTCAACTGATGCATTTCCATTTATGCCCTCTACAATTTATATGTGCACTACCAGTCTATAAGAAATATCCAGGAGGATGAGAGTGAAAAAGATGTTTAAAGTTGAATTAAGCACGGAACGTTTTGTCTAGTTTTGTTTATTTTAGATTGTTATGTTAGATTATCTATACTCTCTATTTTTGCACTATCTATGTTTATTGCTTTGAAGTTTGATGTTTAGATTTCAGTGTTAGGATGTTGGTTTGCTTTAGAATACTGAATTTGTTATGTGTTGGCTTGAAAAATGTTAGTTTGTAATAACGTGGATTTCAATTATAAATATGAGTTTTGTGTTTTTTGTGAAAATTTGGTGTTAGTTTGATGTTTAATTATAATTAGAAAGGTTTATTTGAGTCAAATAGAGGCTGACATAAAGCGTTACGGAGCAGATTTCCACATAAACCAAAATCTGGAAAAATATGCTCTGGCACATAATGCGCTAGATTGGTGCATGATGCGCCAACTTACAGAGCCTTGGTGCATGATGTGCTAGATTTGACGCATAATGCGCAAAAGATCCGAACACGTTAGATTGGCTAAAAAACACGCGAATTCACACCAAAACCTCCATTTTTGCCGCTTGGTCATCTTCCACCTCCAACCCTTAGTCTAGGGCATCACATTGCAGGCTAACAAGAAGGATTTGGAGGACAAAAATCATAGATTTCATCTTCTCTTGGTAATAGCTTCATTTTAACTTAGAAATTTTTTATTTTTGCTATGGATTTTTTGAGATCCAAAAAATGGAATTTTTGATGAAAATGTTTGGAGAAAACTCATGGTGAAAAGTTTCTTACAAAATATATTATTTTGAGAGTTATATTTATGATTTAGTAATTTATTTAAAATTTATTTAGATCTTCAGAGAATCTCTAATGGCTCCCCGCACAAAAAGAGGAAGAACGTCAGGCAAATTTGATGCTCGAAAGCTTGTTAATTTCAGGGTTCAACACTATTACAATACACAAATTGAGACTTGAAGAATGATCCAAAGAAGGGCATTTGCGAACCCAGAAGGCAAGGTTGAAAGATTGATTCTTGCTAGAAATTGGGAGCAATTTTGCTACTTCACTGCTGTAGCGATCGTCCCGAAGGTTCGGGAGTTCTAAGCCAACCTTAGGTTCACTGCGGAAGATCATATTTTGTTGAGAGTTACTGTTGACCTCACTTTTGGTTGAGTTTCAGTTTTTCCTCTTTAGTAGCCTAAGGCCTAGCCATAGAACTTTCCTATTAACTATTCTTAGAAAATTAGACAAGGAACCCTTACCATTAGAAGTTTCAAACTCTTTTCTACTCAACTTCAAGTTCCACATATTGGTCCTAACTTCTAGTACTTAGTAGGTGAAGTCACTATAGGGGAAACTCATGATGAGTCACCCTTAAAACTATTGGACCATAGGGTTGACCCTGGGTGTTTCTCTAGGGCTAAGGCACTAACTTGCAATCACTTGTACTCACAATCACTCATTACCCTAAACCCAGAACTTCTAGGCTTTGGTCCCTTGATACTTTTGGGAGACTCCTGTAGGTAGTTCCTTAAACCCATTAGCCCTAGGCTAGGGTTTAGCTAAGACCACTACATAGAGGACCAAAAATAAAGTTTCCATTGATCCATGACTTATTTATGATGGTTGGCAATCTAACTCTGTCAAGATACCCAACCTACCCTATTGCCCCTAAATTCCCTCAAATTACCCAAATACCCTTAGGACCCAAAATTTGGCCAAAATCTCCAAATCTAGCCAAAATACGCAAACTTGTCCAAAAAAAATTTCAAACACCTTGAAAACACCCAAATTACCCAAAATCCCCAAATTGGCCAAATTACCAAAATACCCCTCTTTGGCACAAAATTCCAAAAATTTTATAAAATCCCAAAAATTTCCAAAACCTCCCAAATATTCCTTATTTCATTTTTGTCAACTATCACATGACCCAATTTGTCCAATTTAACCATCTTTGATCAAAACCCCCAAATTGCCTTTTAAAGGCCCATATTTTCTCCAAATCACCTCAGATGTCTATCCAATTGGTCTCAATTTTCCTAATTTCAATTATAAACTCAAATTCACACTTCATATGACCGATGAAGATTAAATCCAAGCCCAATTGATTCATTATTTGAACCCAATTTTGATTTAGATCAAAAACCCAATTTTGGCCCCATGACTTGGTTCCACCAAATTGAACCCATAGCCCACTCAATTGACGACAATTTGTGTTGAAAAATTTTCATAACATTCCTACACATAAAATTTGACCTTTAGTTGGCCTTGGTAGGAGCTCAATTTCATTTGATTTCAACCTAAGTCCAAAAGCCCCAAATTTGCCTCAAATTGACCATGTCTCAAAATTTCACCAAATTGAGGGCCTTAACCCCAAAATTTCCACTCCATCCCTTCATGAAAAATCTTCACAACACCTCCCTTCATCATGTGGACCATTCAATTTGGACTTAGCCCAAGGCTAGCCAAACCTAGACCCATGTCTAGCCCAACATGCCAAAATTTACCAAATCTAAAAAATCCCTCAATATGGCCTACCAATTGAACTCAAAATCACTTCAACCCTTCACCAAATATCTTCATGAAAATCATCTAAACAATGTTGATCAATANCAAGGCTATCCAAACCTAGACCCATGTCTAGCCCAACATGCCAAAATTTACCAAATCTAAAAAATCCCTCAAATTGGCCTACCAATTGAACTCAAAATCACTTCAACCCTTCACCAAATATCTTCATAAAAATCATCTAAATAATGTTGATCAATAAATTGGGTCATTTGACTTGGCTAACATATCCCAAACCCAAGCTTTGATCACTTGAACCCACATTGAACCTATGCATTAAAGATGGCCTAACTACCCCAAAGTCACCGAATTAACTCCACCTCAGCCGATGGTTAGACCGTAAGACTGAGCCAAAACCCATCTAACCACCTAAACTAAGCCATGGACCAAAGGTTCCCTAAATTAAGGGATTTCATTCCATTTTTGCTTAAGCTTAGGATATTTTTGCCAAAATTAAACCTCAATCCATTAAATTGTTGTGACATATTCCCCAGGGTTCCCTGAGCTCATAACTACCTCCCCCCTGGCAGGCTGGCCAGCCTAGTGGCCGAAAAATAGCCAAATAGAGAGCCACCCCCATGGAGCTTCACCCAAATCAAACCTAGAGGCCAGCTCATCCAAATCAAACTGTAGAGCTCCTCTGGCCTCCACCTAAGCACCGCAATGCACCCAAATTTGTGCCCTGAGAGCAACCCCATGACCATTTTTATAAAAACTCACATCCACGACCATGGGAGGTGTGCTGAAATTTTCTCAGAGAGAGCTTCCCAAGTCACTCATAGAGCTTCCTTGCGACCTCCACAACCCATTCCAATCACTCCACTGCCTTGATTCCCCTTATGTAACCCTAATTTTGAGCTTGAAAATTAGGGCAGAAACAGGACATCTCTGAAAAACTCCACTAAACTTCAATTGTTTGTGCCCACACCTTCACAATAGCAAGAGAAGACAAAGCCCGATCAAATTACCCTCTGAAATAGCCTCCACCACAGGTCTAGACCAGCACCTGAAATCGAGCTTGGTCAAATTCTTATCTAGGTGTTACACCACAGCAAGAGGCTTAATCCCTAGCCTCCTGAGACCCCAACAAATGTGCCAAGGCCCTTTAATTGAAGCTTCTCTTCTCATAGCAAAGGTATAAAACTTCTCCTTCTCTTGAGCCTATTTTGACTCTCCATTTGATTAAGCTTAACTTAATGGCATGATTACCGTATGGATATGTTCGTCTCACTTAGACGAGTCGATAAGATCAAACCCAAAGTGATTTGGTTGAGTATAGGCTCAGATCTTAGGGTTTAGTGTGGACGGTCGCGGGATCACTCTATCGGGAATGATGACGGGGAGCCGTTCGATCTCGCATGTAACAGATGGATGGAGGAGATCAAGCCGGACAGCGCTTCGAAACATAAACCGCGGGTCGCGTCAGCACTGAGGTGGATGGCAGCATCGAATGAGAGTGCACCGTGTGGATTTCGGATTGCCTGGGATCTACATGGCATCACACCGTTTAAATAGATAAATAGGGAATTTTCCTATTTATTTAAATACCCCTAACTTCAAAAATTCATATCTTGGTGTAGAAAAATCACAAATATAAAATAAAAATTCCCTCTTGCTCAGTGAATAGAGGAGAACAATGTGGAAATAATTTGAAGTCCATTTGATGAATATTTTATTTTTAATTAATGAAATACTAATTTGAATGTTTTGATTCTCCATGCATATTGACACCTCACCATGGCTTGAAATTTTAACATGTTATATTCTCTATCAAGGGAAGCATCCTCTAATTTTTCCAAAGTCATAGAAAGTCTCTAGACAGAGATCTATATTTTTCAAGTTTATGCACATTATTTGCTTAAATTAATCATGGAAATTAACATGTTTATTAAAAAATTTCATGAAAATTTTGGAAGGTTTATGATGACTAGGGAACTTTTAGGAAAATTTTTTATGAGTCAAGTCATTTAAAATGCACCAAATTTTCACAAACACTAAATCACTAAGATAATTAATTTTGCAAAACATAAACATCAAAATGACTTAATTTTTTATTTCCACTATTTTCTAAGATCCAAAGAACTCCCCATAAAAAATTTAAAGCATTTTGAGTACATTTGATGGTCTAAATTGATTTTTCAAGTTAAATATCTTTTTTGGCACTTAAATGATTTTTTTTAAAAAAATCAAAATAAAACTCAAAAAAATTATGAAAACTTGTTTTTGGAGTTCTCTGCGATCAGGGAAATTTTATAAAAATAAAATTATATTTAAAATAAAAACTTCATTTTTAACCTATTTTTAAATATTTAAAATAATTAAAAATTCATAAAAATCATAAAAGTAATAAAATTCATGGAAATGTTCTAAATTGTTTCCTAAGCACTTAAGAACAGTTGGAATATTTTTCCTGATTTTCTAAATAAAGAAACTTAATTTAAAAGCTTAAAAATAATTTTTAAAAGCTA
>JXCR01011383.1:95945-141093 GCA_002079205.1 Phalaenopsis hybrid cultivar | reverse complement strand
CTCTAATGTCTTAATCAACCCATGAATGAGGTAGGATAAAAATTTCAAAGTCATTTGAATTAAATTTGACAAATTATGAAGTGTTATAGCCTTAGGGGCAAATGTGTAATTTTGGAAATTTAGCCTTAATCAACATTTAGGCTTAATTCAAGAAGAAAAATGGGTAACCTCTGATCTTAATCAATTTATTTGATGTTTGAAATACAAGGGTTTAATTGGTATAAACCAACCTCACTTTCTTAATTAAAAAGATAAGTTAATAGATTTCTAAATTAGTAAAATTTAGAAGTTTATTAAAATAAAATGAACCTGGGGCTTAGGGGTATGACTTTTGAAGTCAATAATTAATCAATTTAATACCCCTATTTTGATTTTCAAGTAAAATTCAAATCATTAATTATGACCACCAAAAGCTTAATCTTTTCAAAACCAATTAAGACACTCACCTAGGTCTTAAGAGCTTAGTAGTGACTTAGGCTAAATGAAGTTTCATTTTAATAAGAATTAGAAAAATAAACATCATTTAAAACTAAAATATCTTTCAAACATTACAAGCCCAATTAAGTTTCATTTAAATAAGAATTAGAAAAATAAACATCATTTAAAACTAAAATATCTTTCAAACATTACAAGCCCAATTAGAACCAAAATTTGGTTAAGTGTTCCAATAACACCAACTTGCCTCTTTAAGGGTCTTCACCCACATAATTTTCAAAATTAAATTATAAATGATAATTACCTTACTCTTAGGGATAATCGATACATCAATGTTCATTGAGCATTAGGGTGTTTTATAGGATGAATTATTAAGCAACATAATAAGTTTAAAAGAACTCGGGATTTTCTACTAGGGAGCAAGAGAGTAGCACGGACCTACTTCTTTCTCTAGATCTGTTGGATATCTTGAAGATCTACTAAAGTTAATATGTTTTGCTTGAAAAAATCATCCTTAATTAAACTCCTAATGATCCTTCAAGATATGAGATAGGGTTAGGAAAACTTCCAAAACCATACTTTTTGCCTCTATATAAATTGCCCTGACATGCATTTTAAGTTTCAGGTGGTGGAATGAAAAGACTCTCCACATACATTTTTTACAGTTTTCAGCATTGTCTTTCTTGTACTTTTATGCTATACTTTTGTGCTTATGCAAATTTGCATGGAAAACTAAAACTATCAGGATAACCATAAAACCAAAACCAAAACTAAAATCAAAATTAAAATCAACCAAGATAAAATTCAGCGCCACAACATTCAAAATATAAAATAGCTCAAAATTTAATCACAAATATCACACAAAACTACAATTAAAACTAAATTAAGATGTATCTATCAGATGATCGAGAATTCCTCAGAGGAAGTAACCTATGGTTGCTAACGAGGCTTATCGGCTAAATGAAATGGGAATTCATTAAGTTGAGTTTAGTAAGTTCATTTGGACTAAGTGAATCCAATAGAAAATAGTGGTGCCAAAACGAGATTAGTAAGTTCATTTGGACTAAGTGAATCCAATAGAAAATAGTGGTGCCGGAACGAGGGACCTGAGGATCCTAACCAACACTAAGTGAATCCAATAGAAAGTAGCGGTGTCGGAACGAGGGAACCGTAGGATCCTAACCGGTGTTCACCCTAATCAACTTTAACATGCCCCCATAAAATTTAAAGAACTTCAACCATAAGGCCACCTGATTTGACATAACTTTAATATGCCCTCTATAAAATTTAAAGAACTTCAACCATAAGGCCACCTGATTTGATATTATAACAATGCCCTCATAAAATTTAAAGAACTTTAACCATAGGGCCACCTGATTTGACATTATAACTTGAAACACTAGAATACTCAAACTAGTCGCAGCAGGGAGCTTGAAGTTAGCATGGTGAGCAACACGGCCATCTTCAACAACAAAACTTGTCTTCCTCAACTAAACCAATCTTTCTTCTTTAGATATAACTTATAAAGCCAATAAGAATTCAAGGTTACTTGCTTATGTAACTCCTCCAACAAAAAATAACGCCGACAGCCTCTGGTGACTCCGCTGGGGACAAGCTTTTCTCTCCATACAATTCAAGAAATATTATTTTGGCACATCGGTATTGTGTTTATGTCCCTCTTGGACCAAATTATCCTTCTTCAGTTGGCATACTTTACCAATTTCTGTCTTGGGAAGGTACAGCCAACTCGTTGGACTTCAGGACTAGCTCCATCTTTGAATAGATGGGTTCAGAAGGCCATTAAGGAATGTTTAAATTTTCGTGTGGGGTCGGACCCCCAATAGGTGTGTCGGTGGACTAGTTCCACATGGGCATTGTCTGCCACTAAATGGGTCCCACACTGTGTCCTAAAATACTTCACATCTCCCTTTCAAATTTGATTTGTTATTTTGCAAATTAAAACAAATCATGTTGTGCAGCGCACACTTTGAAATTTTCTTATATTAATTAAATTTTACACTTTTTATTAAACAATATTTTAAAATACCCATAAATTAAGACCCGCCCGGTCTACAGATCAACCTCTACTTTCAATGCTTGCACTAAAAATTATGTGGTTTTTGGCCATATAGCTAACCCTGAAACTTTATGTTTTAAAGCTTGCTGCAATGGCCTACCCAACGCTGACCTTTTCCTGCAACCTGTCAACGAGTCACGAAGCCCGTAACCTTGCTCTTGCCATCAAATTTAGAATTTTATTTGAAGATCTTGAGGTCATCCTCGAGAAAGCCCCGTTCGTGATAATGAAGATCGCCGCTCCAGAAATATACGAGCCGTCTGTAGAATTTAACCTGAACTACCATCAAGACTTCCCTACCTGCAAGAAGTCTAAAACTACTACCGTCGTGGCACCCGCCAAACCTACTAACTCCGCTGCTACTAAGGGGAAAAAAGTGATGATTACTGAGGATCCTACTGAGGGATTAACTATCCCACCACCCATGTTTGAAATCGGATCAAGTTTGAGGACTGTACCGCTAACCCGCATTCAAAGGAGGAACCGTAACAGAAAATTTTGGAAGGCCATTAAAGCTCAGACTCTCAAGGAGACACTCGTTCAGGAGGAGCTTCATCAAGTTGAAGAAATGTTACCAGAAATTTATCCACTCCTACAAGGAAGTAGATTCCATCCTATGACATGTACCAAGGGATATGAGAGTATCTGAAGGATTGCTGCCGCATTACCATCACTTGAAGGACATGATGAGGAGAGAAAGAAGTTCACTCCTATCACTCGAGTTAGTGTAGCTTTCAGAAGGCTTGCTACGAAAGAAGGATGTTCGGTTAGCGAGTTACTTAAACAAGTGGGAGATGCAATTTCTCCTCGCATGAAGAAGGAAATTTTGAAGGGCGTCAAATCCGTCAGACAGTCCCACAAGACAACTGGAGTGCCACCTACTCACATCCTCATTTGGTTTCGTTTAGGGAACAGAGTTGATACTGCAGTGATCACTACTGGTTATACTGCCGCCAAGACCACGGGTCGTCGACCGGTTAAGTCAAGACTGGGTCCGAAAATCTTACCCGTCGCCCATCATGGAGACATTCCTACAATCTCAAAGACAAAGACAAGACGATTACCTGGCACTGTAGTTGGTCTACACCATGAGGAGCATACTTTCCCTCGACATACCGATGTTTCTACTAAGACGCTCCATCTTGAGACATCATCGTCAAATAAGGAAAAGGTATGGGTACCCAAGGTCACTGCACCGATACAGTTCAGTGAGCACGCAGGACAGGAAGTGAAACAGTGTCTGTAATATTTGACATCGTCGTGACAATAGCCAGCGAGATGGAGGAACAAATAGAAGATATCCATCAGGGTCTTCCAGATCTTAAAGCAATCAAAGAATCAATAATTGAGGAAAAAGTTGAGAAGCTCAGGATTGAGATTTTCGAGTTAGCTCGAGAACGCAGAGTTTCCTTCGGTAGTGACAATGAAAATTCTGATTACAATGATTACTTAGAGGAGGATTTCATGGATGTCCATGTGATTGAAACAAGAGCCACCACATCTGCACACGAGGCTCAATCTCACACTAAAGAGAACACCGTAGATGAGCTGCGTAGGGTTATCCTCCTAAGAGATGAGCAAGTTAGTCTAATGGAGAAAAGAATAGAACAAATGACTGCAGTTATGATCGTCATGACCACCATTTAGGAGCAATCATAAGCATCGCAATTGGCTTCTTCAGAGATTAATCAGCCAAAAATCATACACATTATAGATGAAAGAAGAGAGGCTACTTCAGCAAATAAAGATGAGCAACCAAGGAAAGATTCTCCATCAAGTTCCATGCCAGAAAAGGAGTTCAAGCAAATGGTTGAACAAGCGCGGGACGCCTTAGCCCAATCTAAGGGCGGTGCATCAATTTTGAAGGGTAGACCTTACCCGGAGGATTTTGATGTCGCGCCTTTCCCCAAGGATTTTGTGGCCCCAAACTTCAAGATATTCGATGGGACTGGAAATCCCAGACAACATGTAGCATATTTCCAAGCCAGCTGTGGCAACACAAGAAATAATGAAGCTCTACTCTGCCAACAATTCGTCAGCAGCTTGTTAGGAAATGCTTCTGACTAGTACGCTGACTTGCCCAATGGGTCAATTAAAACATTTTCTTAATTAGAACAGTTATTTGTGAAAATATTTGCCGGGGCACAACACCATGTGTCTATTATAGAGCTCATGATGGAAAAGCAAAAGCCTAGCAAAACCTTGGTAGACTATATTTTGAGGTGGAGAAACCTTAGCATGAAATGTGAAACTCAACTACAGGAACATCATGCGATTGAAATTCTACTCAAGAGCATTCATGAGTCAGTAGCTTTCATGCTTAAGGGACTCACCATCAAGTCCTTCGAGAAGCTACTCAGTAAAGCTAGCAGTCTTCAAGAAGAAATAAAGCACATGGAGCCACATGAAAAGGCTAAGGTGACCAGTGTTCGAAAAGAAATCAGGAGTAGTAGCGACCGTCGACAAAGGAAAGCAGCCAATAAAGATATATGAAGAAGAGCAATGCCATTCTTCATCACAGTACTCTCAGAAACAAAATAGTCAATCCAACCAGCGGCCGCCTCAAGAGGGATCACCTTGAACAGGGGATAAAATAATATCCATGTCGGAGAGACAGTAAATTGTGTATTCTTTCAAGGATATAGTTATACCTAAAATATTCAGGAGTCTGATGAAGAAGCCATAATTCAAACTATCAGATCCAAAGAAGCCTGAAGAGGTGGATAAGAAGAATGAACCAAATTATTGCCCATACCACCTGTTGCTTGGGCACACTATAGAAAAATGTTTCATCTTTAAAGACTGACTCGAGAGAAAACTCAATGAAGAGAACATAAGAATCCCAAAAGAATATTTAAAAGAACCTAAAAAAGGTTCCATAAACATGATTTCCGCTGAGCCAATCTCCCCAATTGATCTGTATGTCAGAATAGATGGATGGAGTACAACTTGGGATGAACTCAAGAGGGTCCTTAATCAAATTCAGGATTCATCGAAACAAGCTTCGACAAATACCGAAGTAGGATGGAATGAGGTCTGGTGCAGATCATTCAAGAAAATACTGAACAAGATCTAGTCTGCATCAAAGTAAGCCTCCATTTAGAGTCCGCAACATACCAATCCCGAGATGAAGGTTTTGTCAGAAGATCCATCATTGTCAAGGACAAAGAATAAGAAGAAAAGTGTCACTACAAAGATTGATAGCACAGGGGATAGGATAGGGACTGCCTCTACTAGATTGGTTGTCTTGGATTCGGGAAAGAAAATCCTCGAACCCTTGGCTTTGTATGATTATCTTTTTGTCCCTCTGGGATCTTATGAATATAATGATTGTGATTTCAGCTACGTTTTAACTGTTTCTATGGATAAGGTAACTGATTATGACCGATTTAGCTTTGATCTTGATCCTCAAAACGATCCTCAAATCATACTCGAGTTTGATGAACTTGTTGTCAAGTCCAAAGAAGACATCAATAATACTGCTTACGGCAACACCGATAACGAGGAGCCAATTCTCGAGAATCATGGTACACCGCTTGCCATCAACTTAGATCTTTCCAATAAAGAGGAAAAGACACCGAAAGATTAAACAATGATATCTCAAGAAGAAGAAATCACAGAACTTAACTTTAAGAGTGGAAAAGTGTTACCACCAAGAACAGCTCCAACAGAAAAAGGAAAACAAATAATGACTCAAGAAAAGATACCCCCACCTCCACCAGTGGAAGAACCACATGATCAAGATAAAATCTGAGGATCATACAAAGTAGAATACAATGTGCTAGCTCATATTAGGAAGTTGTCGGCCCGATTAAGCATCTACGACGCTCTGATCCTATCAAAGGAGATGAGAGAGTCCATGGTTACAGCTTTGCTTGACCCAGAAATTTACTTAGCTCAGTTGGTCAGCACATCCTCAAATGAAGTTTGGTCGTCGAAAGAACAGTCAGGGGTAACCTTTACAAATGAAGATTTGATGCTCAGTACCGCCGACCACAATCGTTCACTCTACATCTCCGTCAACATCGGTAATCTAGAGTCTTAGTGGATCCTGAAGCATATCTTAACTTGATGAGCCTACGGACATTGGCTTATTTTGATATTGGAGCTCAAGAGCTTACGACCAAAAAGATGATGTTAAGAGGATTCAACCAAAAGGGAGAAAAAGCCCTCGGATCAATTACATTACTTATGAAGGTTGGAGAACTCATGACAACTGGTAAATTTCATATCGTTGACACCAAGACCTCTTTTAACGCTCTATTTGGTCGACCGTGGATTCATGAGCACAATATGGTTCCATCATCTCTACACAAGTGCATCAAATACCGCAAAGATGCTCAAGAAAATTGCATCAAGGGAGACCTACAATCTTTTTTACTGCATGAAGTTGGTATTCATGAAGATGTTGCCTACTACGCGCCTCTAAAGAAGACTATCTTCTCTCATTAAGTTATCACAAACAAAGATGAAGATTCAGAAGAATCACAAAGAGGAGGCCATTCAACTCTGCTTCATTGATCTTCCACCACTCCCTTAGAACGAGATGGTGAAAGGTCTTTTAGTTCACGCACCTNTAATCCTTATACCAATTATTATAATCCTGGTTGGAAGAATCATCCAAAATTTAGTTGGAGTAATAATAACTCGAATGCTACAAATCCACAATGGGGAAACAATGCTGCGAACGCAGTGGGAAGCTCCAACAATCAAGGAAATCAAGCTTATAAATCTTACTACCCCCAGAATTTATTAATTTACAAAGTAAAGAAAAAAAATTATCAATGGAAGAATTGATATTACAAATAGGAAGTCAATTACAGAGTCAAGGAGCTGCAATCATAAACATGGAAAATTAATTGGGATGTATTTCTACTGCACTTACCAATAGACCTCTAGGAACATTGCCTAGTATTGTTGAATTAAATCCTAAAGATCAAAACAAGGAGCAAATTAAAGCTATTCAACTGAGAAGTGGAAAATAATTAGAATAAAGAGTTCAACGAGAAATTGAAATAGAAAAATATGAGGTGGAAAATGAAATTTTGGTGAAGATCTTCATTGTGAGTCATAAAGTCCTATTAAACCAATGAAAATAACTAGATAAAGATCACCACCTCTATTTTCTCAAAGATTGAAGTAGAAGTATAAAGATAATCAATTTTCAAAATTTTTGAAAATTTTTAGAAAATTGACGATAAACATTCCATTTGTTGAAGCTTTGGAACAAATGACAAGTTATGTGAAGCTCATGAAGTATATACTTAATAAGAAAAGGAAGTTTGTAGATAATGAGACTGTTGCACTCAGTGGAGAGTGTAGCGCTATAATTCAGAAGAATCTTCCTCAAAAACTTAACGATCATGGAAGTTTTACAATTCCTTGTGCTATTGACAAATGATTTTATGGAAAAGCTTTATGTGATTTAGGACTCAGTATTAATCTTATGCTGTTATCAATTTTCATAAGGTTGAGCTTAGGAGATATTTCACCTATAACTGTAACTCTTTCTTTAGCTGATCATTTGATTACCTATCCTAAAAGAGTTATAGAAGATATTTTAGTAAAGATTGATTAATTTATCTTTCCTATAAACTTTATTATATTAGATATGAAGGAAGATAAATAAATTCCTATTATTTTAGGGAGACCATTCCTAGCCACTGGAAGAGCTTTGATAGATGTGCAAAAAAGAAAACTAACTATGAGAGTTAGAGATCAAGAGATTACATTTAATATTGCAAAATCAATGAGATATCCTGTAAAAGAACAAGAGATAGAATGCTTCAGAAGGGATATTAATGAGTATTTAAGCNAAAAGAAAACTAACTATGAGAGTTAGAGATCAAGAGATTACATTTAATATTGCAAAATCAATGAGATATCCTATAAAAGAACAAGAGATAGAATGCTTCAGAAGGGATATTAATGATTATTTAAGTCATGAATATTTCAAAAAGACATATGATAGCCAATTTAAAAAGGAATATATGGAATATCAAGATGAGTTTATGGAAGTGAGCCTGAAAAAACTGAAATATGTTCAAAAAAAATTTAAAATGTTAGATCCTGCAGAAAATGAAAATAATTTGATTTCATCTATTAAGAAACCCCCTGAATTAGAAGTGAAAACGCTTCCTACACATTTANATTTAAAAAGGAATATATGGAATATCAAGATGAGTTTATGGAAGTGAGCCTGAAAAAACTGAAATATGTTCAGAAAAAATTTAAAATGTTAGATCCTGCAGAAAATGACAATAATTTGATTTCTTCTATTGAGAAACCCCCTGAATTAGAATTGAAAACGCTTCCTACACATTTGAAGTATGCATTCTTAGGAGATTCATCTACACTACCTATCATAGTATCCTCAGAACTAACTGGTGCGCTAGAACAATAGCTGTTAGAAACTTTGAAAAGATATAAGAAAGCCTTTGGATGGACATTAGCTGATATTAAAGGAAACAGTCCTTCAATCTGTATGCATAGAATTTTATTGGAAGATCAACATAAACCAAGAACTGATCCTCAAAAGAGATTGAATCATATGCTGAAAGAAGTGGTTAAGAAAGAAATTATAAAATGGTTAGAGGCAGGAATAATATATCCTATTTCAGACAATGCTTGGGTGAGTCCAACTCACTGTGTTCCGAAGAAATGAGGTGTAACTATAGTGACAAATGAGCATATTGAATTAATATCAACAAGACAAGTCACTGGATTTCAAATCTGCATGGATTATAGAAAATTAAATTGTGCCACCTGGAAGGATCATTTCCCTTTACCTTTTTTGGACCTGATGTTGGATAGATTGCCTTAGCAAAAAAAAATTTATTTTCTAGATGGATATACTGGTTATCACCAAATACCTATTTCCCCTGAGGATTAAAAGAAAATAACATTTACTGGTCCTTATAGAACTTTTGCTTTTTGATGAATGCCTTTTGGATTATATAATGCACCTGCAACATTTCAAAGATATATGATGTCAATTTTTAAGGATTTGATTGAAAAAGGGATTGAAGTTTTTATGGTATTCGGAACTTCCTTTGAAATATGTCTAAATCAATTAAAGAAAGTTCTGGAATGTTGTGAAAAGACTAATCTCATTTTGAATTGGGAGAAATTTTAATTTATGGTTGCAGAAGGAATTGTTCTTGGACATAAAATTTTAGAAAATGGCATGGAAGTAGATCTTGCAAAAATTCAGGTTATATTGAACCTACCTCCACCTTCTACTTTAAAAGGAGTTAGGATCTTTTTAGGACATGCTGGATTCTACAAGAGATATATCAAAGATTTTTCAAAAATTACTAAACCTTTATGCCAACTTCTATGAAAAGAATGCAAAGTTTGACTTTAACCAAGATTTCCTTAAAGCCTTTGAAACTTTACAGGAAAAATTGATCACTTCCCCTATAATTGTTTCACCGGACTAGGATAAACCTTTTGAATTAATGTGTGATGCTAGTGATTATGAAATTAGAGCTATTTTAGGGTAGAAATATGATAAGATTTTTAAGGTCATATATTATGCTAGTAAGACTCTTAATGATGCTCAGATTAATTATACCACCACTAAAAGATAGTTATTAGCCATTGTGTATGCATTTGATAAATTTAGGTCATATTTGATTGGAACTAAATGTGTTGTACATACTGACTATTCTTCTAATAAATATTTGATGAAAAAGAAGGATGCAAAAATAAGATTAATTAGATGGATACTTTTGATGCAAGAGTTTAATTTTTTAGTAGTCAATAAAAAAGGGACTGATAATCAAATAGCTGATCATCTATCGATATTAGAACAAGAAGAAATACTTGATCTGGAGAGAGAGATTAAAAAACCTTTTTCTGATGAATAACTTTATGTTGTAAAAGGATGGGAAATACCTTGGTATGTTGATATTGTGATCTATATTGTTAGTGGTATTTTACCATATAATCTGACAAAGAAAGAGGAAAAGAAATTCATTTATGATGCAAAAACTTATTTTTGGGATGATCATCATTTGTATAAAAAATGTAAGGATTTAGTTATAAGATGATGTGTGTCTTATAAAGAAATTCAAGATATTATGCAAAAATATCATGATTCTAAATTTGTAGGATCTCATTTTAGAAATGTAACAGTTCCAGGATTGGCGGAAAAATGTAATATAATACAACAAATTATAATTGTTTATCATCCCAAGACTAATGGTTTAGCAGAAGTATTTAATTGTGAAATTAAGAGAAGTTTGGAGAAGAGTATTAATTCTAACAAAATGGATTGGTCTATTAAATTAGATACTGCATTATGAGCATACAGGACAACAATTAAGACACCTATAAGAAAGCCCCCATATAGATTAATTTTTTGGAAGACTTGTCACTTGCCAGTTGAATCGAAACATAAGACTTATTGGGCGACAAAATAATTTAATTTCAATTTAAAAAAAGCTGGTGAGAATAAATTACTACAATTGAATGAGCTGGAAGAAATTAGGAATGAATCTTACGATAATGCGATGATTTATAAAAAAAAAAGAAAGAATGGCATGATCGGAAAATAGTAAAAAGAGAATTTGAACCTGGACAGCAAGTTTTATATATAATACAAGATTGAAATTATTTCATGGAAAATTGAAGTATAGGTGGAAAGTGCCATTCAGAGTTACAAAAGTCTATCTCTATGGAGCAGTCAATATTGAAGATCCCAAAACTGGAGAAATATTTAAAGTGAATGAGCACAGATTGAAACCTTATTTCTATGGTCAAAGACAAAGTGCTAAAGAGACTATCATGTTGGATCACCCAAAATAAGGCTAGGAATGTCAGGCTGACGACATTAAACAAAGGGCTTTGTGAGAGGCAACCCATATTTATCGTTGTTTATTTTGAGTTTTTGTTTAAAATCTTATATGTATGTTTAAGTTTATGTCTTTATGTAATCCATGTATTTGAGAAAAATGTTTAGAAACATCTTTGTTTGCCTAATGTTGTGAAAAGACTGAGAATTTGTTTGATCAAAATTGAAATGATAAATTTTAGAACTGGTGCATGATGCTCCAAATCGACGC
Organism: Phalaenopsis hybrid cultivar; assembly: GCA_002079205.1. NCBI lineage: Eukaryota > Viridiplantae > Streptophyta > Magnoliopsida > Asparagales > Orchidaceae > Phalaenopsis > Phalaenopsis hybrid cultivar. Next base: position 129,513 of record JXCR01011383.1, on the reverse strand, counting down.
ATGATGTGCCGTGGAGATGAAAATGACTTAAAATGTTTTAAATGGTGTTTTTTCATGGGGACAGCTTCAAATAACTCCTAAAAACTGACTCCAAGACATATTTTAGGGGGGAAACAAGGGAAGAGTCACCACTTTTCAATTCCTATGGCTTCCCACTCTAGAAAATATGCTAGATTTGAAATGTTCAACAAAGAAAGTTCATCAGTTTCAACGCAGAGAAGTTTTAAGATTGAGTTATAATGAAGAAGAGGCTTATCAAAGAGAGGGAATTTATGAATCAAGGATTCAACACGCCGAATACCCAAGTCGAAGAAGTTATTGCACTGAGGCGTTGGGAAGTAGTTTGCTACACTACTGCCACTGTAGTCGTCCCTGTGGTGAAAGAATTTTATGCAAATCTTCATGGGGTAAATCAAGGAATGATCTATGTGTGAGGAAATTTTGTGCAGTTCACTCCCTCGAGAATCAACAAAATATTTATGATTGAGAACATGACTGCTGCCACTATGCAAATTTTACCCTGGAAGGGACAACATGAATGAACTCTACCATTATGTTACAAATGAAGATGTTATTTGGGAAGCCCGATATGATAGGAATGTGAGTTTCTCTACATCATTATTAAATTGTGCTTCAAAAATAGGTCATTTCTTCATTTCCTCGAAACTACTGCCTACTATGAAAATTAGTAAGGTCACTAAGGAGAGTGCTATCCTGAACTATTGTATTCAAACTAGAAAACCTGTTGATTTTGGAGCCATAATTGTAAAATCAGTTTTGGGTTTGATCGTGAATGGAATTGCAACTGGATTTGGACATCCATCTACCTTTTTCCAACTCTGGATTCAATCGTAAGTACCTTATGAAAGTACTACTGACTTGGAAGTTGATGGATCCTGAAGTCTACTTCAGTTGCATTGGAATGGGAGATGAAAATGATATGAATGTACTAATGGATCAAGGATCTCAGAATTCATCACCTATTCAACCATATTACGACTCGAGTGCACTTTCAAAAAGAATCAAGAAGATAGAGAAATATGTGCATAATCTTATGCATGCAATTGAGAATATTTCTGAAATGATGGTTCACTTGTATTGGAGACTCAAGGAACATTTTGAACATATAAAGCGTATTGAAGATGGTCTGGTATGTATGTTTAAGAAGCATGCGTGGATTGAGGAGGGAAATTCAACTGATGCATTTCCATTTATGCCCTCTACAATTTATATGTGCACTACTAGTCTATAAGAAATATCCAGGAGGATGAGAGTGAAAAAGATGTTTAAAGTTGAGTTAAGCACGGAACTTTTTGTCTAGTTTTGTTTGTTTTAGATTGTTATGTTAGATTATCTATACTCTCTATTTTTGCACTATCTATGTTTATTGCTTTGAAGTTTGATGTTTAGATTTCAGTGTTAGGATGTTGGTTTGCTTTAGAATACTGAATTTGTTATGTGTTGGCTTGAAAAATGTTAGTTTGTAATAACGTGGATTTCAATTATAAATACGAGTTTTGTGTTTTTTTGTGAAAATTTGGTGTTAGATTGATGTTTAATTATAATTAGAAAGGTTTATTTGAGTCAAATAGAGGCTGACATAAAGCGTTACGGAGAATATTTCCACATAAACCAAAATCTGGAAAAAATATGCTCTGGCACATAATGCGCTAGATTGGTGCATGATGCGCCAACTTATAGAGCCTTGGTGCATGATGTGCCAGATTTGATGCATAATGCGCAAAAGATCCGAACACGTTAGATTGGCTAAAAAACACGCGAATTCACACAAAAACCTCCATTTTTTTTGCTTGGTCGTCTTCCACCTCCAACCTTTAGTCTAGGGCATCACATTACAAGCTAAGGNTAGTTTGATGTTTAATTATAATTAGAAAGGTTTATTTGAGTCAAATAGAGGCTGACATAAAGCGTTACGGAGCAGATTTCCACATAAACCAAAATCTGGAAAAATATGCTCTGGCACATAATGCGCTAGATTGGTGCATGATGCGCCAACTTACAGAGCCTTGGTGCATGATGTGCTAGATTTGACGCATAATGCGCAAAAGATCCGAACACGTTAGATTGGCTAAAAAACACGCGAATTCACACCAAAACCTCCATTTTTGCCGCTTGGTCATCTTCCACCTCCAACCCTTAGTCTAGGGCATCACATTGCAGGCTAACAAGAAGGATTTGGAGGACAAAAATCATAGATTTCATCTTCTCTTGGTAATAGCTTCATTTTAACTTAGAAATTTTTTATTTTTGCTATGGATTTTTTAAGATCCAAAAAATGGAATTTTTGATGAAAATGTTTGGAGAAAACTCATGGTGAAAAGTTTCTTACAAAATATATTACTTTGAGAGTTATATTTATGATTTAGTAATTTATTTAAAATTTATTTAGATCTTCAGAGAATCTCTAATGGCTCCCCGCACAAAAAGAGGAAGAACGTCAGGCAAATTTGATGCTCGAAAGCTTGTTAATTTCAGGGTTCAACACTATTACAATACACAAATTGAGACTTGAAGAATGATCCAAAGAAGGGCATTTGCGAACCCAGAAGGCAAGGTTGAAAGATTGATTCTTGCTAGAAATTGGGAGCAATTTTGCTACTTCACTGCTGTAGCGATCGTCCCGAAGGTTCGGGAGTTCTAAGCCAACCTTAGGTTCACTGCGGAAGATCATATTTTGTTGAGAGTTACTGTTGACCTCACTTTTGGTTGAGTTTCAGTTTTTCCTCTTTAGTAGCCTAAGGCCTAGCCATAGAACTTTCCTATTAACTATTCTTAGAAAATTAGACAAGGAACCCTTACCATTAGAAGTTTCAAACTCTTTTCTACTCAACTTCAAGTTCCACATATTGGTCCTAACTTCTAGTACTTAGTAGGTGAAGTCACTATAGGGGAAACTCATGATGAGTCACCCTTAAAACTATTGGACCATAGGGTTGACCCTGGGTGTTTCTCTAGGGCTAAGGCACTAACTTGCAATCACTTGCACTCACAATCACTCACTACCTCTAAACCTAGAATTTCTAGGCTCTGGTCCCTTGATACTTTTGGGAGACTCCTGTAGGTAGTTCCTTAAACCCATTAGCCCTAGGCTAGGGTTTAGCTAAGACCACTACATAGAGGACCAAAAATAAAGTTTCCATTGATCCATGACTTATTTATGATGGTTGGCAATCTAACTCTGTCAAGATACCCAACCTACCCTATTGCCCCTAAATTCCCTCAAATTACCCAAATACCCTTAGGACCCAAAATTTGGCCAAAATCTCCAAATCTAGCCAAAATACGCNAATTTATTTAAAATTTATTTAGATCTTCAGAGAATCTCTAATGGCTCCCCGCACAAAAAGAGGAAGAACGTCGGGCAAATTTGATGCTCGAAAGCTCGTTAATTTCAGGGTTCAGCACTATTACAATACACAAATTGAGACTTAAAGATTGATCCAAAGAAGGGCATTTGCAAACCTAGAAGGCAAGGTTGAAAGATTGATTCTTGCTAGAAATTGGGAGCAATTTTGCTACTTCACTTCTGTAGCGGTCGTCCCGATGGTTCGGGAGTTCTAAGCCAACCTTAGGTTCACTGCGAAAGATCATATTTTGTTGAGAGTTACGTTGACCTCACTTTTGGTTGAGGTTCAGTTTTTCCTCTTTAGTAGCCTAAGGTCTAGCCATATGACTTGACCTCACTTTTGGTTGAGGTTCAGTTTTTCCTCTTTAGTAGCCTAAGGTCTAGCCATAGAACTTTCCTATTAACTATTGTTAGAAAATTAGACAAGGAACCCTCACCATTAGAAGTTTCAAACTCTTTTCTACTCAACTTCAAGTTCCACATATTGGTTCTAACCTCTAGCACTTAGTATGTGAAGTCACTATAAGGGAAACTCATGATGAGTCACCCTTAGGACTGTTGGACCATAGGGTTGACCCTAGGTGTTGGTCTAGGGCTAAGGCACTGACTTGCAATCACTTACACTCACAATCACTCACTACCTCTAAACCTAGAATTTCTAGGCTCTGGTCCCTTGATACTTTTGGGAGACTCCTGTAGGTGGCCCTTAAACCCATTAGCCCTAGGCTAGGGTTTAGCTAAGACCACTACATAGAGGACCCAAAATAGAGTTTCCATTGATCCATGACTTATTTATGATGGCTGACAATCTAACTCTATCAAGATACCCAACCTACCCTATTGCCCCTAAATTCCCTCAAATTACCCAAATACCATTAGGACCCAAAATTTGGCCAAAATCTCCAAATCTAGCCAAAATACGTAAACTTGTCCAAAAAAAATTTCAAACACCTTGAAAACACCCAAATTACCCAAAATCCCCAAATTGGCCAAATTACCAAAATACCCCTCTTTGGCACAAAATTCCAAAAATTTTATAAAATCCCAAAAATTTCCAAAACCTCCCAAATATTCCTTATTTCATTTTTGTCAATTATCACATGACCCAATTTGTCCAATTTAACCATCCTTGATCAAAACCCCCAAATTGCCTTTTAAAGGCCCATATTTTCTCCAAATCACCTCAGATGTCTATCAAATTGGTCTCAATTTTCCTAATTTCAATTATAAACTCAAATTCACTCTTCATATGACCAATGAAGATTAAATTCAAGCCCAATTGATCCATTATTTGAACCCAATTTTGATTTAGATCAAAAACCCAATTTTGGCCCCATGAATTGGTTCCACCAAATTGAACCCATAGCCCACTCAATTGGCGACAATTTGTGTTGAAAAATTTTCATCNCATCTTTGATCAAAACCCCCAAATTGCCTTTTAAAGGCCCATATTTTCTCCAAATCACCTCAGATGTCTATCCAATTGGTCTCAATTTTCCTAATTTCAATTATAAACTCAAATTCACACTTCATATGACCGATGAAGATTAAATCCAAGCCCAATTGATTCATTATTTGAACCCAATTTTGATTTAGATCAAAAACCCAATTTTGGCCCCATGACTTGGTTCCACCAAATTGAACCCATAGCCCACTCAATTGACGACAATTTGTGTTGAAAAATTTTCATCACATTCCTACACATAAAATTTGACCTTTAGTTGGCCTTGGTAGGAGCTCAATTTCATTTGATTTCAACCTAAGTCCAAAAGCCCCAAATTTGCCTCAAATTGACCATGTCTCAAAATTTCACCAAATTGAGGGCCTTAACCCCAAAATTTTCACTCCATCCCTTCATGAAAAATCTTCACAACACCTCCCTTCATCATGTGGACCATTCAATTTGGACTTAGCCCAAGGCTAGCCAAACCTAGACCCATGTCTAGCCCAACATGCCAAAATTTACCAAATCTAAAAAATCCCTCAATATGGCCTACCAATTGAACTCAAAATCACTTCAACCCTTCACCAAATATCTTCATGAAAATCATCTAAACAATGTTGATCAATAAATTGGGTCATTTGACATGGCTAACCTATCCCAAACCCAAACTTTGATCACTTGAACCCACATTGAACCTATGCATTAAAGATGGCCTAACTACCCCAAAGTCACCGAATTAACTCCACCTCAGCCGATGGTTAGACCGTAAGACTGAGCCAAAACCCATCTAACCACCTAAACTAAGCCATGGACCAAAGGTCCCCTAAATTAAGGGATTTCATTCCATTTTTGCTTAAGCTTAGGATATTTTTGCCAAAATTAAACCTCAATCCATTAAATTGTTGTGACATATTCCCCAGGGTCCCCTGAGCTCCTAGCTACCTCCCCCTTGGCCGGCCGGCCAGCCTAGTGGCAAAAAAATAGCCAAATCAAGAGCCACCCCCATGGAGCTTCACCCAAATCAAACCTAGAGGCCAGCTCATCCAAACCAAACTGTAGAGCTCCTCTGGCCTCCACCTAAGCATCGCAATGCACCCAAATTTGTGCCCTGAGAGCAACCCCATGGCCATTTTTATAAAAAAACTCACCTCCACGGTCATGGGAGGTGTGCTGAAATTTTCTCATAGAGAGCTTCCCAAGTCACTCATAGAGCTTCCTTGAGATCTCCACAACCCATTCCAATCACTCCACTGCCTTGATTCCCCTTATGTAACCCTAATTTTGAGCTTGAAAATTAGGGCAGAAACAGGACATCTCTGAAAAACTCCACTAAACTTCAATTGTTTGTGCCCACACCTTCACAATAGCAAGAGAAGACAAAGCCCGATCAAAATTACCCTCTGAAATAGCCTCCACCATAGCTCTAGACCAACACCTGAAATCGAGCTTGGTCAAATTCTTACCTAGGCGTTACACCACAGCAAGAGGCTTAATCCCTAGCCTCCTTGGACCCCAACGAATGTGCCAAGGCCCTCTGATTGAAGCTTCTCTTCTCATAGAAAAGGTATAAAACTTCTCCTTCTCTTGAGCCTATTTTGACTCTCCATTTGATTAAGCTTAATTTAATAGCATGATTACCATATGGATATGTTCGTCTCACTTAGACGAGTTGATAAGATCAAACCCAAAGTGATTTGATTGAGTATAGGCTGAGATCTTAAAGTTTAGTGTGGACGGTCACAGGATCACTCTATCGGGAACGATGACGGGGAGCCGTTCGATCTCGCGTGTAACGGATGGATGGAGGAGATCAAGCCGGACAGCGCTTCGAAACATAAACCGCGGGTCGGGTCAGCACTGAGGTGGATGGCAGCATCGAATGGGAGCGCGCCATGTGGATTTCGGATTGCCTAGGATCTACATGGCATCGCACCATTTAAATAGATAAATAGGGAATTTTCCTATTTATTTAAATACCCCTAACTTCAAAAATTTATATCTTGGTGTAGAAAAATCACAAATATAAAATAAAAATTTCCTCTTGCTCAGTGAATAGAGGAGAACAATGTGGAAAAAATTTTAAGTCCATTTGATGAATATTTTATTTTTAATTAATGAAATACTAATTTGAATGTTTTGATTGTCCATGCATATTGACACCTCACCATGACTTGAAATTTTAACATGTTATATTCTCTATTAAGGGAAGCATCCTCTAATTTTTCCAAAGTCATAGAAAGTCTCTAGACAGAGATCTATATTTTTCAAGTTTATGCACATTATTTGCTTAAATTAATCATGGAAATTAACATGTTAATTAAAAAATTTCATGAAAATTTTGGAAGGTTTATGATGACTAGGGAACTTTTAGGNCTAGACAGAGATCTATATTTTTCAAGTTTATGCACATTATTTGCTTAAATTAATCATGGAAATTAACATGTTTATTAAAAAATTTCATGAAAATTTTGGAAGGTTTATGATGACTAGGGAACTTTTAGGAAAATTTTTTATGAGTCAAGTCATTTAAAATGCACCAAATTTTCACAAACACTAAATCACTAAGATAATTAATTTTGCAAAACATAAACATCAAAATGACTTAATTTTTTATTTCCACTATTTTCTAAGATCCAAAGAACTCCCCATAAAAAATTGAAAGCATTTTGAGTACATTTGATGGTCTAAATTGATTTTTCAAGTTAAATATCTTTTTTGGCACTTAAATGATATTTTTAAAAAAATCAAAATAAAACTCAAAAAAGTTATGAAAACTTGTTTTTGGAGTTCTCTGTGATCAGGGAAATTTTATAAAAATAAAATTATATTTAAAATAAAAACTTCATTTTTAACCTATTTTTAAAAATTTAAAATAATTAAAAATTCATAAAAATCATAAAAGTAATAAAATTCATGGAAATGTTCTAAATTGTTTCCTAAGCACTTAAGAACAGTTGGAATATTTTTCCTGATTTTCTAAATAAAGAAACTTAATTTAAAAGCTTAAAAATAATTTTTAAAAGCTAAAAATGGGTTTTCACTGAAAATAATTCCAATAAATCAAATAAAACTCATAAACTTATAAAATCTGCTTCACTAAGCTCTTTGACCTTAGAAAGACTTTTTAAAAATACAAAACTNAACAGTTGGAATATTTTTCCTGATTTTCTAAATAAAGAAACTGAATTTCAAAGCTTAAAAATAATTTTTAAAAGCTAAAAATGGGTTTTCACTGAAAATAATTCCAATAAACCAAATAAAACTCATAAACTTATAAAATCTGCTTCACTAAGCTCTTTGACCTTAGGAAGACTTTTCAAAAATACAAAAACTAATTTTCTCCATTTAAAATATTTTATATTTACTAAATACCCCAGAATTACAATAATTCTTAAAATTCAAATTAAATTCAAAAAAGCATGAAATTTGGTCCAAAGGCTTCCCTAGTGTAAGCCTACCTCCAATAAAAATTTTAAGGAATTAGGATTTTACTTGGTCAAGTTAGGAATTTTCTTCGAAAAATCATTTTTTTGCATAAAAATAATTATATAAAACAAATTAAATTTTAAAAAATCACTTTTTCTACTCTAATGTCTTAATCAACCCATGAATGAAGTAAGGATAAAAATTTCAAAGTCATTTGAATTAAATTTGACAAATTATGAAGTGTTATAGCCTTAAGGGCAAATGTGTAATTTTGGAAATTTAGCCTTAATCAACATTCTAGCTTAATTCAAGAAGAAAAATGGGTAACCTCTGATCTTAATCAATTTATTTGATGTTTGAAATACAAGGGTTTAATTGGTATAAACCAACCTCACTTTCTTAATTAAAAAGATAAGTTAATAGATTTCTAAATTAGTAAAATTTAGAAGTTTATTAAAATAAAATGAACCTGGGGCTTAGGGGTATGACTTTTGAAGTCAATAATTTATCAAATTAATATCCTTATTTTGATTTTCAAGTAAAATTCAAATCATTAATTATGACCACAAAATGCTTAATCTTTTCAAAACCNGGCTTAGGGGTATGACTTTTGAAGTCAATAATTAATCAATTTAATACCCCTATTTTGATTTTCAAGTAAAATTCAAATCATTAATTATGACCACCAAAAGCTTAATCTTTTCAAAACCAATTAAGACACTCACCTAGGTCTTAAGAGCTTAGTAGTGACTTAGGCTAAATGAAGTTTCATTTTAATAAGAATTAGAAAAATAAACATCATTTAAAACTAAAATATCTTTCAAACATTACAAGCCCAATTAAGTTTCATTTANGAGCTTAGTAGTGACTTAGGCTAAATCAAGTTTCATTTAAATAAGGATTAGAAAAATAAACATCATTTAAAACTAAAATATCTTTTAAACACTACAAGCCCAATTAGAACCAAAATTTGGTTAAATGTTCCCAACAACACTAACTTGCTCTTTAAGGGTCTTCACCCACATAATTTTCAAAATTAAATTACAGATGATAATTACCTTACTCTTAGGGATAATCAATACATCAATGTTCATTGAGCATTAGGGTGTTTTATAGGATGAATTATTAAGCAACATAATAAGTTTAAAAGAACTCGGGATTTTCTACTAGGGAGCAAGAGAGTAGCACGGACCTACTGCTTCTTTAGATTTGTTGGATATCTTGAAGATCTACTAAACTTAATATGTTTTGCTTGACAAAATCATCCTTAATTTAACTCCTAATGATCCTTCAAGATATGAGATAGGGTTAGGAAAACTACCAAAACCATACTTTTTGCCTCAATATAAATTGCCCTGACATGCATTTTAAGTTTCAGGTGGTGGAATGAAAAGACTCTCCAGATACGTTTTTTACAGTTTTCAGTGTTGTCTTTCTTGTACTTTTATGCTATACTTTTGTGCTTATACAAATTTGCATGGAAAACTAAAACTATCAGGATAACCATAAAACCAAAACCAAAACCAAAATCAAAATTAAAATCAACCAAGATAAAATTCACCGCCACAACATTCTTTCTCATACTGTACTTTTATATCTGCAAATTTTCTTGCTAAACAACGACATCACCCTGCATGCCTGCAAATTTACATGCTAAACAAAGATGTCACCCTGCATGAAAACTAAAACCATCAGGATAGCCACGAGCTTGCATGTTAAACAATGATGTCACCCTGCATGAAAACTAAAACTGCTAGGATAGCCATTGCTAAACAAAGATGTCACCCTACATGAAAACTAAAACCATCAGGATAGCCACATAACCATAATTTGCATGCTAAACAACAATGTCACCCTGTATGAAAACTAAAACCATCAGGATAGCCACACAACCATAAGATTGCATTTACTTGCATGTATGAAAACAACATAAACTTGCATGTTAACTATAACCATAACCCAAAACCAAAACTAAAATCAACCAAGATAAAATTCACCGCCACAACATTCAAAATATAAAACAACTAAAAATTTAATCACAAACAACACACAAAACTACAATTAAAACTAAATTAAGATGTATCTATCAGATGATCGAGAATTCCTCGGAGGAGGTAACCTATGGTTGCTAACGAGACTTACCACGGTCTAAATAAAATTATGGAACTCATTAAGTTGAGTTTAGTAAGTTTATTTGGACTAAGTGAATCCAATAGAAAATAGTGGTGCCGAAACGAGAGAACCGTAGGATCCTAACCAGTGTCGCTCTAATCAACTTTAATATGCCCTCATAAAATTTAAAGAATGTTAACCATAGGGCCACCTAATTTGACATTATAACTTGAAACACTAGAAAACTCAAACTAGTCGCAGCAGGGAGCTTGAAGTTAGCATGGTGAGCAACACGGCCATCTTCAACAACAAAACTTGTCTTCCTAAACTAAACTAATCTTTCTTTTTTAGATATAACTTACAAAGCCAATAAGAATTTGAGGTTACTTGCTTATGTAACTCCAACAAAAAATAACTCCGACAGCCTCTAGTGACTCCGCTGGGGACAAGCTTTTCTCTCCATACAATTCAAGAAATATTATTTTGACACATAGGTAATGTGTTTATGTCCCTCTTGGACCAAATTATCCTTCTTCAATTGTCATACTTTACCAATTTCTGTCTTGGGAAGGTACAGCCAACTCGTTGGACTTCAGGACTAGCTCCATTCAGAAGGCCATTAAGAACTCTTAAAATTTTCATGTGGCNAGTTGGCATACTTTACCAATTTCTGTCTTGGGAAGGTACAGCCAACTCGTTGGACTTCAGGACTAGCTCCATCTTTGAATAGATGGGTTCAGAAGGCCATTAAGGAATGTTTAAATTTTCGTGTGGGGTCGGACCCCCAATAGGTGTGTCGGTGGACTAGTTCCACATGGGCATTGTCTGCCACTAAATGGGTCCCACACTGTGTCCTAAAATACTTCACATCTCCCTTTCAAATTTGATTTGCTATTTTGCAAATTAAACCAAATCGTGTTGTGTAGTGCACACTTTGAAATTTTCTTATATTAATTAAATTTCACACTTTTTCTTAAACAATATTTTAAAATACCCATAAATTAAGACCCGCCCGGTCTACAGATCAACCTCTACTTTCAATTCTTGCACTAAAAATTATGAGGTTTTTGGCCATATGGCTAACCCTGAAACTTTATGTTTTAAAGCTTGCTGCAATGGCCTACCCAACACTGACCTTTTCCTGCAACCTGTCAACAAGTCACGAAGCCCGTAACCTCGCTCCTGCCATCAAATTTAGAATTTGATTTGAAGATCTCGAGGTCATCCTCGAGAAAGCCCCGTTCGTGATAATGAAGATCGCCGCTCCAGAAATATACTAGTCATCAGTAGAATTTAACCTGAACTGCCATCAAGACTTCCCTACCTGCAAGAAGTCTAAAACTACTACCGTCGTGGAACCCGCCAAACCTACTAGCTCCGCTGCTACTAAGGGGAAAAAGTGATGATTATTGAGGATCCTACTGAGGGATTAACTATCCCACCACCCATGTTTGAAATCGGATCAAGTTTGAGGACTGTACCGCTAACCCGCATTCAAAGGAGGAACCGTAACAGAAAATTTTGGAAGGCCATTAAAGCTCAGACTCTCAAGGAGACACTCGTTCAGGAGGAGCTTCATCAAGTTGAAGAAATGTTACCAGAAATTTATCCACTCCTACAAGGAAGTAGATTCCATCCTATGACATGTACCAAGGGATATGAGAGTATCTGAAGGATTGCTGCCGCATTACCATCACTTGAAGGACATGATGAGGAGAGAAAGAAGTTCACTCCTATCACTCGAGTTAGTGTAGCTTTCAGAAGGCTTGCTACGAAAGAAGGATGTTCGGTTAGCGAGTTACTTAAACAAGTGGGAGATGCAATTTCTCCTCGCATGAAGAAGGAAATTTTGAAGGGCGTCAAATCCGTCAGACAGTCCCACAAGACAACTGGAGTGCCACCTACTCACATCCTCATTTGGTTTCGTTTAGGGAACAGAGTTGATACTGCAGTGATCACTACTGGTTATACTGCCGCCAAGACCACGGGTCGTCGACCGGTTAAGTCAAGACTGGGTCCGAAAATCTTACCCGTCGCCCATCATGGAGACATTCCTACAATCTCAAAGACAAAGACAAGACGATTACCTGGCACTGTAGTTGGTCTACACCATGAGGAGCATACTTTCCCTCGACATACCGATGTTTCTACTAAGACGCTCCATCCTGAGACATCATCGTCAAATAAGGAAAAGGTATGGGTACCCAAGGTCACTGCACCGATACAGTTCAGTGAGCACGCAGGACAGGAAGTGAAACAGTGTCTGTAATATTTGACATCGTCGTGACAATAGCCAGCGAGATGGAGGAACAAATAGAAGATATCCATCAGGGTCTTCCAGATCTTAAAGCAATCAAAGAATCAATAATTGAGGAAAAAGTTGAGAAGCTCAGGATTGAGATTTTCGAGTTAGCTCGAGAACGCAGAGTTTCCTTCGGTAGTGACAATGAAAATTCTGATTACAATGATTACTTAGAGGAGGATTTCATGGATGTCCATGTGATTGAAACAAGAGCCACCACATCTGCACACGAGGCTCAATCTCACACTAAAGAGAACACCGTAGATGAGCTGCGTAGGGTTATCCTCCTAAGAGATGAGCAAGTTAGTCTAATGGAGAAAAGAATAGAACAAATGACTGCAGTTATGATCGTCATGACCACCATTTAGGAGCAATCATAAGCATCGCAATTGGCTTCTTCAGAGATTAATCAGCCAAAAATCATACACATTATAGATGAAAGAAGAGAGGCTACTTCAGCAAATAAAGATGAGCAACCAAGGAAAGATTCTCCATCAAGTGCCATGCCAGAAAAGGAGTTCAAGCAAATGGTTGAACAAGCGCGGGACGCCTTAGCCCAATCCAAGGGCGGTGCATCAATTTTGAAGGGTAGACCTTACCTGGAGGATTTCGATGTCGTGCCTTTCCCCAAGGGTTTTGTGGCCCCAAACTTCAAGATATTCGATGGGACTGGAAATCCCAGATAGCATGTAGCATATTTCCGNACAAGCGCGGGACGCCTTAGCCCAATCTAAGGGCGGTGCATCAATTTTGAAGGGTAGACCTTACCCGGAGGATTTTGATGTCGCGCCTTTCCCCAAGGATTTTGTGGCCCCAAACTTCAAGATATTCGATGGGACTGGAAATCCCAGACAACATGTAGCATATTTCCAAGCCAGCTGTGGCAACACAAGAAATAATGAAGCTCTACTCTGCCAACAATTCGTCAGCAGCTTGTTAGGAAATGCTTCTGACTAGTACGCTGACTTGCCCAATGGGTCAATTAAAACATTTTCTTAATTAGAACAGTTATTTGTGAAAATATTTGCCGGGGCACAACACCATGTGTCTATTATACAGTTCATGATGGAAAAGCAAAAGCCTAGCAAAACCTTGGTAGACTATATTTTGAGGTGGAGAAACCTTAGCATGAAATGTGAAACTCAACTACAGGAACATCATGCGATTGAAATTCTACTCAAGAGCATTCATGAGTCAGTAGCTTTCATGCTTAAGGGACTCACCATCAAGTCTTTTAGTAAAGCTAGCAGTCTTCAAGAAGAAATAAAGCACATGGAGCCACATGAAAAGGCTAAGGTGACCAGTGTTCGAAAAGAAATCAGGAGTAGTAGCGACCGTCGACAAAGGAAAGCAGCCAATAAAGATATATGAAGAAGAGCAATGCCATNTCTACTCAAGAGCATTCATGGGTCAGTAGCTTTCATGCTTAAGGGACTCACCATCAAGTCCTTCGAGAAGCTGCTCAGTAAAGCTAGCAGTCTTCAAGAAGAAATAAAGCACATGGAGCCACATGAAAAGCTAAGGTGACCAGTGTTCTAAAAGAAATCAGGAGTAGTAGCGACCGTCGACAAAGGAAAGCAGCCGATAAAGATATATGAAGAAGAGCAATGCCATTCTTCATCATAGTACTCTCAGAAACAAAATAGTCAATCCAACCAGCGACCGCCTCAAGAGGGATCACCTTGAGCAGGGGATAAAATAATATCCATGTCGGAGAGACAGTAAATTGTGTATTCTTTCAAGGATATAGTTATACCTAAAATATTCAGGAGTCTGATGAAGAAGCCATAATTCAAACTATCAGATCCAAAGAAGCCTGAAGAGGTGGATAAGAAGAATGAACCAAATTATTGCCCATACCACCTGTTGCTTGGGCACACTATAGAAAAATGTTTCATCTTTAAAGACTGACTCGAGAGAAAACTCAATGAAGAGAACATAAGAATCCCAAAAGAATATTTAAAAGAACCTAAAAAAGGTTCCATAAACATGATTTCCGCTGAGCCAATCTCCCCAATTGATCTGTATGTCAGAATAGATGGATGGAGTACAACTTGGGATGAACTCAAGAGGGTCCTTAATCAAATTCAGGATTCATCGAAACAAGCTTCGACAAATACCGAAGTAGGATGGAATGAGGTCTGGTGCAGATCATTCAAGAAAATACTGAACAAGATCTAGTCTGCATCAAAGTAAGCCTCCATTTAGAGTCCGCAACATACCAATCCCGAGATGAAGGTTTTGTCAGAAGATCCATCATTGTCAAGGACAAAGAATAAGAAGAAAAGTGTCACTACAAAGATTGATAGCACAGGGGATAGGATAGGGACTGCCTCTACTAGATTGGTTGTCTTGGATTCGGGAAAGAAAATCCTCGAACCCTTGGCTTTGTATGATTATCTTTTTGTCCCTCTGGGATCTTATGAATATAATGATTGTGATTTCAGCTACGTTTTAACTGTTTCTATGGATAAGGTAACTGATTATGACCGATTTAGCTTTGATCTTGATCCTCAAAACGATCCTCAAATCATACTCGAGTTTGATGAACTTGTTGTCAAGTCCAAAGAAGACATCAATAATACTGCTTACGGCAACACCGATAACGAGGAGCCAATTCTCGAGAATCATGGTACACCGCTTGCCATCAACTTAGATCTTTCCAATAAAGAGGAAAAGACACCGAAAGATTAAACAATGATATCTCAAGAAGAAGAAATCACAGAACTTAACTTTAAGAGTGGAAAAGTGTTACCACCAAGAACAGCTCCAACAGAAAAAGGAAAACAAATAATGACTCAAGAAAAGATACCCCCACCTCCACCAGTGGAAGAACCACATGATCAAGATAAAATCTGAGGATCATACAAAGTAGAATACAATGTGCTAGCTCATATTAGGAAGTTGTCGGCCCGATTAAGCATCTACGACGCTCTGATCCTATCAAAGGAGATGAGAGAGTCCATGGTTACAGCTTTGCTTGACCCAGAAATTTACTTAGCTCAGTTGGTCAGCACATCCTCAAATGAAGTTTGGTCGTCGAAAGAACAGTCAGGGGTAACCTTTACAAATGAAGATTTGATGCTCAGTACCGCCGACCACAATCGTTCACTCTACATCTCCGTCAACATCGGTAATCTAGAGTCTTAGTGGATCCTGAAGCATATCTTAACTTGATGAGCCTACGGACATTGGCTTATTTTGATATTGGAGCTCAAGAGCTTACGACCAAAAAGATGATGTTAAGAGGATTCAACCAAAAGGGAGAAAAAGCCCTCGGATCAATTACATTACTTATGAAGGTTGGAGAACTCATGACAACTGGTAAATTTCATATCGTTGACACCAAGACCTCTTTTAACGCTCTATTTNTTATACCTAAAATATTCAGGAGTCTGATGAAGAAGCCATAATTCAAACTATCAGATCCAAAGAAGCCTGAAGGGGTGGATAAGAAGAATGAACCAAATTATTGCCCATACCACCTGTTACTTGGGCACACTATAGAAAAATGTTTCATCTTTAAAGACTAACTCAAGAGAAACCTCAAGGAAGAGAACATAACAATCCCAAAAGAATATTTAAAAGAACCTAAAAAAGGTTCCATAAACATGATTTCGACTGAGCCAATCTCCCTGATTGATCTTATGTCGGAATAGATGGATGGAGTACAACTTGGGATGAACTCAAGAGGGTCCTTAATCAAATTCAGGATTCATCAAAACAAGCTTCAACAAATACCAAAGTAGGATGGAATGAGGTCTGGAGCAGATCATTCAAGAAAATACTGAACAAGATCTAGTCTGCATCAAAGTAAGCCTCCATTCAGAGTCCGCAACATACCAATCCCGAGATGAAGGTTTTGTCAGGAGATCCATCATTTTCAAGGACAAAGAAGAAGAATAAAAGTGTCACTACAAAGATTGATAGCACAGGGGATAGGATAGGGACTGCCTCTACTAGATTGGTTGTCTTGGATTCGGGAAAGAAAATCCTCGAACCCTTGGCTTTGTATGATTATCTTTTTGTCCCTCTGGGATCTTATGAATATAATGATTATGATTTCAGCTACGTTTTAACTGTTTCTATGGATAACATAACTGATTATGACCGATTTAGCTTTGATCTTGATCCTCAAAACGATCCTCAAATCATACTCGAGTTTGATGAACTTGTTGTCAAGTCCAAAGAAGACATCAATAATATCGCTTACGGCAGCACCGATAACAAGGAGCCAATTCTCGAGAATCATGGTACACTGCTTGCCATCAACTTAGATCTTTACAACAAAGAGGAAAATACACCGAAAGATTAAACAATGATATCTCAAGAAGAAGAAATCACAGAAGTTAACTTAAAGAGCGTAAAAGTGTTACCACCAAGAACAGCTCCAACAGATAAAGGAAAACAAATAATGACTCAAGAAAAGGAGCGGAAAAGTGTTACCACAAAGAACAGCTCCAATAGACAAAGGAAAACAGATAATGACCCGAGAAGAGATACCCTCACCTCCACCAGTGGAAGAACCACATGATCAAGATAAAATTGGAGGATCATACAAAGTAGAATACAATGTGCTAGCTCATATTAGGAAGTTGCCGGCCCGATTAAGCATCTACGATGCTCTGATCCTATCAAAGGAGATGAGAGAGTCTATGGTTACAGCTTTGCTTGACCCAGAAATTTGCTTAGCTCAGTTGGTCAGCACATCCTCAGATGAAGTTTGCTCGTTGAAAGAACAGTCAGGGGTAACCTTTACAAATGAAGATTTGATCCTCAGTACCGCCGACCACAATCGTTCACTCTACATCTCCGTCAACATCGGTAATCTAGAGTCTTAGTGGATCCTGGAGCATCTCTTAACTTGATGAGCCTACGGACATTGGCTTATTTTGATATTGGAGCTCAAGAGATTACGGGCAATAAGATGATGTTAAGAGGATTCAACCAAAAGGGAGAAAAAGCCCTCGGATCAATTACATTACTTATGAAGGTTGGAGAACTCATGGCAACTGCTAAATTTCATATCATTGACGCCAAGACCTCTTTTAACGCTCTATTTGGTCGACCGTGGATTCATGAGCACAATATGTTTCCATCATCTCTACACAAGTGCATCAAATACCGCAAAGATGCTCAAGAAAATTGCATTAAGGGAGACCTACAATCATTTTCAGTGCATGAAGTTGGTATCCATGAAGATGTTGCCTACTACGCGCCTCTAAAGAAGACTATCTTCTCCCATTAAGTTATCACAAACAAAGATGAAGATTCAGAAGAATCACAAAGAGGAGGCCATTCAACTCCGCTTCATTGATCTTCCACCACTCCCTTAGAACAAGATGGTGAAAGGTCTTTTAGTTCACGCACCTGAGGTCGAGACCGGGGACGTGGAGGAGGAAAGATCAATTTAATTGTTGAACGAACTAGGCCAACTATCAACATTGGTGATGAAGACAATTTTGAAGATGAAATAATGATGACAAGATGGAAGAGACCTCAGTACAAAATATCCCTAGAAGATACATAAAAAAATGAATATGAAACAATGTATGATCGGATAAACCACTATGTGAATGCTATGACCCTCACTCACATTCTCCCTCAAAAGGTTGAGAGTTTAGATGTCAAGGAAATTTGTAGTGTTGGTTCAAAGCCGATCAAATTTTACCTTGCTTCTATCTCTACTGAGCTTGAAAAACATGTAAATTTGGATGATGATTCTAATAAATTAAGGGAATTGCCTGTTGGTTACTTCTCGCCTTGTGTTCAAACGTTAATTCAATAGGGACGGTTACCAAAACAAATGTCAAAAGATAAATTTCAACTTTTTGAAAAACTATGGAATGCTAAAAGTTGAACTCCCAACTTAAAAGAGGGTCCCAGATTTGGTTCAGTTGGACCAGTCGTTGATTCTAAATTTTGCGTGGTTGTTACTAGTGAGTCAGAAGAGGTTTTCCTCGATGTAGAAGATGACTCTACCGGTCAGTTAATAGAGAATTTTGCATGGTTGTTACTAGTGAGTCAGAAGAGGATTGTCTCGATATAGAGAATGACTCTGCTGATCAACCAATAGAAGATGCTCCGCCAGAGGAGGAGGAAATTAAATCTACCATTGATGAATTGAAAGAGATTAACCTCGGGACTGAAGAACGGCCCCAGCCTACATTTATAAGTTCTCTACTTAATGACGAAGAATCTGCAAAATTGATCAAACTATTAACATAATTCAAAGATTGATTTGCATGGAGCTACGATGAAATGCCAGAACTGTCAGCAGAGGTTGCAGTCCATAAACTTGGGGCGGACAAGAATATAACCCCAGTAAAACAAGCTCCCAGGAGAATGCACCTTGAAATAGAACAACAAGTCATCTCCGAGGTGAAGAAATTGATAGACGACAACTTTGTTAAAGAGGAGCAGTACCCCATATGGTTGGATAATATTGTATTTGTTAAGAAGAAAAATGGACAGATCTGTGTTTGTGTCGACTTCAGAGATTTGAATAAGGCATGTCCAAAAGATGAGTTTCCACTACCTATAACAGAGATGATGGTGGACATCGCTTCAACACAAGAAATTTTCTCCTTCATGCACGGATCATCGGGATACAACCAAATTAATACGGCTCCCGAGGATGCAGCACTTACAGCCGTCAGAACACCGATTAGAATTTTCTGCTACGCAGTGATGTTGTTCGGCCTAAAGAATGCTGGAGCAACATATCAGCGTGCAATGACAAAGATTTTTGATGACCTCGTTCACAATCAGGTAGAATGCTTCGTGGATGATTTGGTCATCAAAAGTAAACAAAAAATAGACCATTTGTACGATTTGAGGATCGTGTTTGAAGGGTTACGACAATATGACCTTAAAATGAATCCCTTAAAGTGCGCCTTTGACGTTACCTCTAGGAAATTTTTGGGATTCTTTGTCCGTCATCGAGGAATCCAGATCAACCCGGATAAAATTAAAGCTATCTTAGAAATGCCTCCTCTTAAAACCTTGAAAAAACTATGTTCCTTCCAAGGGAAGTTGGCATATCTGAGATGCTTTATTTCTAATCTCGTAGGTGTCAGCCTTTCTCGACATTAATTAAAAAGGATGCCAAATTTATTTGGGAAGAGAAATTTCAGCGGGCCATTGAGGACGTTAAATAATATTTAAGGACACCTCCTGTCTTGGCAGCACCTATCCCATGGAAACCGTTGATACTTTACCACGCGACTTTAGAAGACTCTCTCAGAGCCCTCTTAGCCCAAGTTAATGAGGGTAAATAAAATGTGCTCTACTACTTGAGTCGTCGCCTAATACCGACAGAGATAAGGTATCCACCTATTGAAAAGCATTGCCTGGCATTAATTTTCGCTGCCCAAAAGCTTATACATTACATGCTTTCTCATAAGGTTACCCTGATCTTGAAAGTTAATCCATTGCAATATTTGATGACCCAACCAACACTCTCCGGACGTCTAGCAAGATGGTCAGTGATCTTATTACAATTTGATATAACTTTTGTTGCCCTCTGTGCTATCAAGGAACAGATATTAGCAGATTTTTTTGCTGCACTCCCACTGTCAGCTGGGTCCTCTCTCAACGATGAGTTACCAGACGAGCGAATATTACAAATGAATTTATCTAATGCACAACGCTGGGAGATGTACTTCAATTGCGCTTCTTCAGCCAAAAAAGACAAAGGACCAGACACAGTTATACTAGGCAAAGAAGGAATTGGTTTGATCTTTATCACACCAGATAAGGGTATGATGAGGTTCTCATACCACTTGACAGAGTCGTGCACCAAAAATGAAGTAGAATATGAAGATTTAATCACCGGGTTGGAAATGACAATCTCACTGGATATAACAAACATTGCCATTTATGGCAACTCCCAACTCACATCCAACAAGTCGCCGGACAATACAAAATTCTTAAATCAAGGTTAGCAGAATACCATCACTACGCGATGAAGCTCCAAGAGCATATTCCTGATGTAACTTTCTATCGGATCCCTAGGGGAGATAATGCCCATGTCTATGCTTTAGCAAAACTCACTAAGGAAATGGCGTGTCCCTCAGAGGATTACATTGAAGTCACAGTGCAAGGAAGACGAGTCTTGTCATGGAACGAATTTGAAACTCTACACAAGCTTGGAAAAGAAGAAACAATAAATATAGTTGCAGACATCAACAAAGATTAGCGCAAGCCATTAATAGAATATTTGCATAATGGAACGCTGTCAGAAGACAAGTCTGAGGCACACCACATCACAAAAAGGCCAATGTCTTATGCCCTGATGGGAATTGTTCTCTATAGAAGATCATTCGACCAGATGTGGCTACGGTGTTTGAGCAGAGCTAAAACACAGAATATTGTCAAAGAGGTACATGTCGAATTGTGTGGCGCTCACCAGTCAAGGCCAAAAATGAAGATGAAGATAAAAAAACTCGGGATTGCATGGATATAGCCAGAAGATGTCACCAATGCCAAGTGCATGGGGTGGTCTTACACCAGTCTCCAAATGTGCTACACCCAACTATTGCCCTCGTGGCCATTCGAGTGTTGGGGCACGGACATAATAGGTCCGATAGACCCTCCATCTTCCATAGGATACAAGTTTATAATTGCCGCTACAGAATACTTCTCCAAATGGGCAGAGGCAGTACTGTTACCTGAGGTTACGGCACAGCACATCCTTCAATTTTTCAGAAGCCAAATCATCTACCAGTTTGGAGTACCGCGCAGAATAATTTCTGACAATGGGATAGCTTTCAGAAGTACAAAGATCAAAAATTTTGTCAAAAGACATGGGATAGATTGGAGATACTCTATGATTTACTATCCTAGAGCAAATGGTCTAGCTGAAGCTTTCAACAAAACACTGGTATAGATTTGAAAAACACTGGATGAAAACAAAAGGGATTGGCACAACAAACTATTAGAAGCCTTGTGGGCCTACCGGTNTATGAAACAATGTATGATCGGATAAACCACTATGTGAATGCTATGACCCTCACTCACATTCTCCCTCAAAAGTTCGAGAGTTTAGAGGTCAAGGAAATTTGTAGTGTTGGTTCAAAGCTGATCAAATTTTACCTTGCTTCTATCTCTACTGAGCTTGAAAAACATGTAAATTTGGATGATGATTCTAATAAATTAAGGGAATTGCCTGTTGGTTACTTCTCGCCTTGTGTTCAAAAGTTAATTCAATAAGGACACTTGCCAAAACAAATGTCAAAAGATAAATTTCAACTTTTTGAAAAACTATGGAATGCTAAAAGTTGAACTCCCAACTTAAAAGAGGGTCCCAGATTTGGTTCAGTCGGACCAGTCGTTGATTCTGAATTTTGCATGGTTGTTACTAGTGAGTCAGAAGAGGATTGTCTCGATGTAGAAGATGACTCTACCAGTCAGTTAATAAAGGCTCCACCAGAATTTGAGGAGGAAATTAAATCTACCATTGATGAATTGAAAGAGATTAACCTTGGGATTGAAGAACGGCCCCAGCCTACATTTATAAGTTCTCTACTTAATGACAAAGAATCTGCAAAATTGATCAAACTATTAACAAAATTCAAAGATTGCTTTGCATGGAGCTACGATGAAATGCCAGGACTGTCAGCAGAGTTTGCAGTCCATAAACTTGGGGCGGACAAGAATATAACCCCAGTAAAACACGTTCCCAGGAGAATGCGCCTTGAAATAGAACAACAACTCATCGTCGAGGTGAAGAAATTGATAGACGCCAACTTTGTTAAAGAGGAGAAGTACCCCATATGGTTGGCTAATATTGTACCTGTTAAGAAGAAAAATGGACAGATCCGTGTTTGTGTCGACTTAAGAGATTTGAATAAGGCATGTCCAAAAGATGAGTTTCCACTACCTATACCAGAGATGATGGTGGACATCGCTTCAACACAAGAAATTTTCTCCTTCATGGACGAATCGTCGGGATACAACCAAATTAATATGGCTCCCGAGGATGCAGCACTTACAGTCGTCAGAACACCGATTAGAATTTTCTGCTACGCAGTGATGTTGTTCGGCCTAAAGAATGCTGGAGCAACATATCAGCGTGCAATGACAAAGATTTTTGACGAGCTCGTTCACAATCAAGTAGAATGCTTCGTGGATGATTTGGTCATCAAAAGTAAACGAAAAATAGACCATTTGTACGATTTAAGGATCGTGTTTGAAGGGTTACGACAATATGACCTTAAAATGAATCCCTTAAATTGCGCCTTTGACGTTACCTCTAGGAAATTTCTGGGATTCTTTGTCCGTCATCGAGGAATCTAGATCAACCCGGATAAAATTAAAGCTATCTTGGAAATGCCTCCTCTTAAAACCTTGAAAAAACTATGTTCCTTCCAAGGGAAGTTGGCATATCTGAGACGCTTTATTTCTAATCTCTCAGGTAGGTGTCAGCCTTTCTCGACATTAATTAAAAAGGATGCCAAATTTATTTGGCAAGAGAAATGTCAGCGGGCCATTGAGGATGTTAAACAATATTTAAGGACACCTCCTGTCTTGGCAGCCCCTATCCCATGGAAACCGTTGATACTTTACCACGCGGCTTTAGAAGACTCTCTCAGAGCCCTCTTAGCCCAAGTTAATGAGGGTAAATAAAATGTGCTCTACTACTTGAGTCGTCGCCTAATACCGATAGATATAAGGTATTCACCTATTGAAAAGCATTGTCTGGCATTAATTTTTGCCACCCAAAAGCTTATACATTACATGCTTTCTCATAAGGTTACCCTGATCTTGAAAGTTAATCCATTGCAATATTTGATGACCCAACCAACACTCTCCGGACGTCTAGCAAGATGGTCAGTGATCTTATTGCAATTTGATATAACTTTTGTTGCCCTCTGTGCTATCAAGGAACAGATATTAGCAGACTTTTTTGCTGCACTCCCACTGCCAGCTGGGTCCTCTCTCAACGACGAGTTACCAGACGAACGAATATTACAAATGAATTTATCTAATGCACAACGCTGGGAGATGTACTTCAATTGCGCTTCTTCAGCCAAAAAATACAAAGGACCAGACATAGTTATACCAGGAAAAGAAGGAATTGGTTTGATCTTTATCACACCAGATAAGGGTATGATGAGGTTCTCATACCACTTGACAGAGTCGTGCACCAACAATGAAGCATAATATGAAGCTTTAATCACCGGGTTGGAAATGACAATCTCAATGGATATAACAAACATTGCCATTTATGGCAACTCCCAACTCGCATCCAACAAGTCGTCGGACGATACAAAATTCTTAAACCAAGGTTAGCAGAATACCATCACTACGCGATGAAGCTCAAGAGCATATTCCTGATGTAACTTTTTATCGGATCCCTAGGGGAGATAATGCCCATGTCGATGCTTTAGCATATCTTGCTAAGGAAATGGCGTATCCCTCAGAGGATTACATTGAAGTCACAGTGCAAGGAAGACGAGTCTTGTCATGGATCGAATTCGAAACTCTACACAAGCTTGGAAAAGAAGAAACAATAAATACAGCTGCAGACATCAACAAAGATTGTTTCAAGCCATTAATAGAATATTTGCATAATGGAACGCTGTCAGAAGACAAGTCTGAGGCACACCACATCACAAAAAGGCCTATGTCTTATGCCCTGATGGGAATTGTTCTCTATAGAAGATCATTCGACCAGATGTGGCTACGATGTTTGAGCAGAGCTAAAACAAAGAATATTGTCAAAGAGGTACATGTCGAATTGTGTGGCGCTCACCAGTCAGGGCCAAAAATGAAGATGAAGATAAAAAAACTCGGGATTGCATGGATATAGCCAGAAGATGTCACCAATGCCAAGTGCATGGGGTGGTCTTACACCAGTCTCCAAATGTGCTACACCCAACTATTGCCCTCGTGGCCATTCGAGTGTTGGGGCACGGACATAATAGGTCTGATAGACCCTCCATCTTCCATAGGATACAGGTTTATAATTGCCGCTACAGATTACTTCTCCAAATGGGCAGAGGCAGTATTGTTACCTGAGGTTACGGCATAGCACATCCTTTAATTTTTCAAAAGCCAAATCATCTACCATTTTGGAGTACCGCGCAGAATAATTTCCGACAATGGGATAGCTTTTAGAAGTATAAGATCAACAATTTTGTCAAAAGACATGGGATAGATTGGAGATACTCTACGATTTACTATCCTGGAGCAAATGGTCTAGCTGAGGCTTTCAACAAAACACTGGTACAAATTTTTAAGAAAACACTGGATGAAAACAAAAGGGATTGACACAACAAACTATTAAAAGCCTTGTGGGCCTACCGGTTGACTTTCAGGACTCCCACTCAGTGTACACCTTATGTGCTCGTGTATGGGTCTGAGGTCGTGCTACCGCTAGAAATTCAGACACCATCTCTCAGAGTCACTGTTGCCAACCAACTCACAATGGAAGGAAGTGCAAAACTCAGACTTGAAGAACTGGAGAGTCTCGAGGGAAAATGAATAGAAGCACAACAACATTTGGAGCTTTACCAGGCAAAGATGGTACAAGCCCATGACAAATTGGTCTGCCCAAGAACATTCAAAGTTGGTGACCTCGTACTTGTGCTCAAAAGGTTTATTCTTACACGCCGCAAAATAGGTGAAAAATTTGAGCCAACTTGGGAGGGACTATTTGTCATTAAAAAGGTCTATACAAGAGGAGCCTACCAGTTAGTGGACTTCCAGAGCAAAAACCCATGTTACAAATAAACGGACGATATCTCTAAACTTATTATGCAACCTGATGTCGCTTTCCTTTGCTTGCTTTGAAACTTTTAAACTTTGATTGTTTTGGGGTTACCTATGTGGCCAAATTTCTATGACCGGGTCCAAATTTTGTAGTTAACCTCAATATAATGAAAATTTTGAGAAAAAAATTTTAAACTTCAAATTTTCTTCTTTCCACTTTTGAGTATAATGTCCCACTAAATTAAACAAAACTCATACATAAAAAAACAATTCATTTCACAAAAACAAACTAAAATTTACTTTAATAAATACTTTTTTTTGTTCTTGTTCATGACAAGTTTCAGCCCACTGACGTTTTTCCTGTTGTATGCAGAACAATGTCGGGATAGAGGCTGATGCTTTCCTGGATGGCTGGAGCCTTGCACTAAATGAGGAAATGGCACCGCAGGGCAATATCATAGGCTTCAACATGGATTTTAACTAGGTTGACATGGACTACGAAGGTCCTCTCATGGACGTAGTCAGCTACAAAGAGAAAGAAAGATTGCCTTTACTTCTGAGAGTGACCGCTAAAATTAATGTATCACATAAAAGCAAGAACGTGATAATAGGGCAAGATCTGATGGAAGGGCCCAGCCGTCTGCCCTCCTTAGTAGCTACACCAGTCAGGAGCCTAGTAGCCGCCAATAAAGAACGACTGCCAAGTACTTCACTTTGCAGGACTCAATGCAGGAATGCCAACCGCAAGAAGCAGAGAGCTTTTCTATGACAAGAACACAGACCTCAACGACAGACGAACAACTTCCTCACCTCTATTCCTGAGGGGCATATTTATGATCCAGACCTGAAAGAAACTTCTGCTAGCCTACCCACCATGGATGAAGAACCAGGTTTTATGACAGAGTTAGATACACTTTCAGTTTCAGATGTCATATGTAAGGGTTGCTCGACGTGCAACGCTGAAATACCAGACGGGACATTAGCCACGGGCACATTCGTAGAATGCCCAGATTGCAATGTTCTTCATTTACAACATTTCAGTACATTGGAAGAGTATACTTCAAGCACCAATGGGTCTCAGACTTTAGATTTTATGATGGATGAGCCATATGACCCATTGGGGACAGATCAGTATGTACCATGGAGCCTAGGGTCGTACATCCTGCTAGAGGTTGAGTCTCATGTTCCAGATCAACTAGCGCCAATTTGGGTTCCTGCCAATGCTCGACGGAAGGAACGGTTGCGACAGCTGACAACCACTGGTATGATAGAGTACTACAAGATAAGTAAGGCAAATAAAAGAGAATTTGAGTTTTATGAAGAAGTTCAGGAAAAGTTCATCAGCATACTGGAAGGCCTGGAGCTGTATGCCTTTCTTCGAAAGTGATGAAAGAAGAATTCTGGACTATATATTTGATTTAAGAGATAGAGGCCGAGTTGTCCTTCTCATGGAAAGAATATATTCTGAGCCAAAGAAATCAGTGAGAGGAAAAGGAGGAATCACTATCCAGTGCGGCTGTTGTTACAACTTCACAAATGCCAGACAGGGGAATCTGCCTGGGATCCTCAGACACGATCAAGTAGATCCGCTACAGCCAATGATAAAGTGGATAATCAAAAGAATGGTCAAATAGAATATTCTACCTGCTACCAACATTCCCAATTGGTGCATTATCAATATCTATGAAGAGAGTGATTGCATTCCTCCACACATTGATCATCATGATTTTGTGAGGCCCTTCTGCACGGTCTCATTTTTTAGCAAGAGCAATATTTTATTTGGGAAAGAAATCGATGTCGTCGACCCTGGTGAGTTCAGAGGTTCTGTGGAGATTCCTCTACCAGTCGATTCAGTACTCGTTCTTAAAGGCAACGGTGCAGACGTTGCCAAACATTGCATTCCAGTGGTACGACACCGTAGGGTGTTTGTGACTTTCCGCATGATGGATGACAGCAAAATGCCATATGTAAGAGCTACTATCGTATGAGCTATGAGAGGGTTGTACCTCTAAGTACATGCAAAGGGAACTCTTATCCTGGATCATGACTTAGAAGGTCTTCTTGATCAGGAGATCGTCATACCTAGTACAAACGGTCAAAGGGTTCACTCCTTTTTTTTTAACAACATGATATGTATCTGATCTATTCAGCCTATAAGGTATTCATAGCATGAGATGTTCTGAATGTATTTTGACATGGACTATATATTGTACCTTTTGCGGCATTAGCCTATGTTTGATCTTTGACATCTTTTTATTGAAACAGATTAATGAAAATGTTTCTCAGGAATGTGTCTTTTTGTCAGTTGTCTTTTTGTACGATAGATGAAATCCACAAACCACACGTTGGTTCAGAATTTCAATGAACAAAGAATTAAACAATAAATGTTTAATAATAAACAAAATTTAAATAATAATAATCACCAATGAATCAACAACAAAACAATTTTCTTTTAAAAAAAATTAACCAATTAAAATTAAAACTTTAAAGACATATTTTGAAAAACTAAATGTGATAAAAATCTGTTGAGTGGATTCTCTCATTTTTAGAGTTTTTTACTCTTTGTGCGCACAACACAACCATCTTTATCTGCATTAACTCTCTTCACATCCCGTGGAATTTTGCATTCTGCAAAAAAACCCCACAAAGTTCTATAAATCTTCTTCAACAAAATCAACATTTCCACATGACACGCTTCTGCAAATTCAACACCACAAGCTCTTTGTAAATTTCAAATCTCATTTTTGAATCAGTACATAAATTCTGATTCTCATCTTTCGAGGTCGATACCTAAATTTTGACTTTCTTCTCGGAATTGATACCTAAATTTCAATTCTCCATTCGAATCAGTACCTAAATTGTGATTCTGATCTTTCGAGGTCGATACCTAAATTTCGACTCTCTTCACATAATTGATACCTAAATTTCAATTCTCCTTAAGAGTCAATACCTAATTTTTTATTCTCATCTTTCGAGGTCAATACCTACATTTTGACTCTGTCCCTGAGATTGATACCTAAATTTCAAATCTCATTTTAGAATCAGTACCTAAATTCTGATTCTCATCTTTCGAGGTTGATATCTAAATTTTGACTATCATCTCGGAATTGATACCTAAATTTCAATTCTCACATTTTTGAGTCAGTACCTAAATTCTGATTTTCATCTTCTGAGGTCGATACCTAAATTTTGACTCTCTCCCTGAGATTAATACCTAAATTTCAAATCTCATTTTTGAATCAGTACCTAAATTCTGATTCTCATCTTTTGATGTCGATACCTAAATTTT
Source organism: Phalaenopsis hybrid cultivar (assembly GCA_002079205.1). NCBI lineage: Eukaryota > Viridiplantae > Streptophyta > Magnoliopsida > Asparagales > Orchidaceae > Phalaenopsis > Phalaenopsis hybrid cultivar. The sequence goes on along the minus strand of JXCR01011383.1, from coordinate 100,856 downwards.
GACTCTCTCCTTGAGGTTGATACCTAAATTTCAAATCTCATTTTTTGGAACAGTACCTAAATTTTGATTCTCATCTTTTGAGGTCGGTACCTAAATTTTGACTCTTCTTTTCTTTTTAGAATTGATACTTAAATTTTAATTCCCACCTCGGGGTCAGCACTTGCGCGTTGATTCCCATCCTCTAGAAATCTCTAAAATTTCATAACTCAAAATCCACTCTCCAATCCTTAGTGAGAGTCCCTACTTCTTGACTTGATCAAATATGCACCTGCCATTATCCCCGCAAAAATAAAAAAAAAAACACACATAACTCTACACATACTTCTGGGTCTGTTGACTTAGGAGTTTGTATTGGTTTTTATTGATCTTGTCGAACAACGCCAATAAGCGCGGTGTGCTTGCCCAGCACACTACACCTATTGGGGGTCCATTTGTTGAGTTTCAGTTTTTCCTCTTTAGTAGCCTAAGGTCTAGCCATAGGACTTTCCTATTGACCATTCTTAGAAAACTAGGCAAGGAACCCTCACCATTAGAAGTTTCAAACTCTTCTCTACTCAACTTGAAGTTCCACATATTGGTCCTAACCTTTAGCACTTAGTAGGTGGGGTCACTATGGGGGAAACTCAAGATGAGTCACCCTTAAGACTGCTGGACCTTAGGGTTGACCCAAGGTGTTTGTCTAGGGCTAAGGCACTTACCTACAATCACTTGCACTCACAATCACTCATTACCCTAAACCCAGAACTTCTAGGCTTTGGTCCCTTGATACTTTTGGGAGAATCTTGTAGGTGGATTCATAAACCCATTAGNCTATGGGGGAAACTCAAGATGAGTCACCCTTAAGACTGCTGGACCTTAGGGTTGACCCAAGGTGTTTGTCTAAGGCTAAGGCACTTATCTACAATCACTTGTACTCACAATCACTCATTACCCTAAACCCAGAACTTCTAGGTTTTGGTCCCTTGATACTTTTGGGAGAATCTTGTAGGTGGATCCCTAAACCCATTATCCCTAGGCTAGGGTTTAGCTAAGACCACTACATAGAGCACCCAAAATTAGGTTTCCATTAATCCATGGCTTATTTATGGTGGTTGGCAATCCAACTCTATCAAGAACCCAACCTACCCTATTGCCCCTAAATTCCCCCAAATTACCCAAATACCCTTGGGACCCCAAGTTTGGCCAAAATCTCCAAATCTAGCCAAAATACCCAAACTTTTTCAAAAATCATTTCAAAAACCTTGAAAACACCCAAATTACCCAAAATCTCCAAATTGGCCAAATTACCAAAATGCCCCTCTTTGGCCAAAAATTCTAAATATTTTATAAAATCCCAAAAATTCCCAAAACCTTCCAAATATCCCTTATTTCATTTTCGTCAACTATCACATGACCCAATTTGACCAATTTAACTATCCTTGATCAAAACCCTCAAATTGCCCTTTATAGGCCCATATTTTCTCCAAATCACCTCATATGTCTATTCAATTGGTCTAAATTTCCCCAATTTCAATTCTAAACTCAAATTTACTCTTTATCTAACCAATGAAGACCAAATCCAAACCCAATCGATTTATGATTTGAACCCAATTTTGATTTAGATCAAAAACTCAATTTTGGCCCCATGACTTGGTTCCACCAAATTGAACCCATGGCTCACTCAATTGGCCACAATTTGTTTTGAAAAATCTTCATAGCATTCCTAAACATAAAATTTGACCTTCAATTGGCCTTGGTAGGGCCTAAATTTTATTTGATTTCAACCTAAGTCCAAAAGCCCCAAATTTGCCCCAAATTGACCAGGTCTCATTTCACCAAATTGAGGGCCTTAACCCCAAAATTTCCACTCCATCCCTTCATGAAAAATCTTAACAACACCTCGCTTAATCATGTGGGCCATTCAATTTGTACTTACCCCAAGGTTAGCCCAACCTAGACCGATGTCTAGCCCAACATGCCCAAATTTGTCAAATCTCAAAAATCCCTCAAATTGACCTACCAATTGAACTGAAAATCACTTCAACCCTTCACAAAAAATCTTCATAACAATCATCTACACAATTTCAATCAATCAATTGGGTCATTTGACATCGCTAGCCTAGCCCAAACCCAAGCTTTGATCACTTGAATCCACATTGACCTATGCATTAAAGATGGCCTAACTACCCCAAAGTCACCAAATTAACCCACCTCAGCCATTGGTTAGACCCTAAGACTGAGCCAAAACCCATCTAACCACCTAAACTAAGCTATGGACCAAAGGTCCCCTTAATTAAGAGATTTCATTCCATTTTTGCTTAAGCTTAGGATATTTTTTTCCAAAATTAAATCTCAATCCCTTAAATTGATGTGGCATATTCCCCTGAGTTCCCTGAGCTCCTAGCTACCTCCCCTTGGCTGATCGGCCAGCCTAGTGATCGAAAAATGGCTAAATCGAGAGCCACCACCATGGAGCCTAACCCAAATCAAACCTAGAGGTCAGCTCATCCAAATCAAACTGTAGAGCTCCTCTGACCTCCACCTAAGCACCACAATGCACCCAAATTTGTGCCCTGAGTGCCACCTCATGGCCATTTTTATAAAAACTCACCTCCACGGCCATGGGAGGTGTGATAAAAATTCCTCAGAGAGAGCTTCCCAAATCACTCATAGAGCTTCCTTGAGACCTCCACAACCCATTCCAATCACTTCACTGGCTAGATTCTCCTTATGTAACCCTAATTTTGAGCTTGAAAATTAGGGCAGAAATATGACATCTCTGAAAACTCCACCAAACTTCAATTACTTGTGCCCACACCTTTAAAACAGCAAGAGAAGACAAAGCCTCAACAAATTACCCTCTGAAATAGCCTCCACCAAAGCTCTAGACCAACACCTGAAATCGAGCTTGGTTGAATTCATACCTAGGCCTTACACCACATTAAGAGGCTTAATCCCTAGCCTCCATGGACCCCAATGAACGTACCAAGACCCTCTGATTGAAGCTTCACTTCTCAGAGCAAAGGTATAAAACTTCTCTNTGGCCAAATTGAGAGCCACCACCATGGAGCCTAACCCAAATCAAACCTAGAGGTCAGCTCATCCAAATCAAACTGTAGAGCTCCTCTGACCTCCACCTAAGCACCACAATGCACCCAAATTTGTGCCCTGAGTGCCACCCCATGGCCATTTTTGTAAAAACTCACCTCCACGGCCATGAGAGGTGTGATAAAAATTCCTCAGAGAGAGCTTCCCAAATCACTCATAGAGCTTCCTTGAGACCTCCACAACCCATTCCAATCACTTCACTGCCTAGATTCCCCTTATGTAACCCTAATTTTGAGCTTGAAAATTAGGGCAGAAATATGACATCTATGAAAACTCCACCAAACTTCAATTACCTGTGCCCACACCTTTAAAACGGAAAGAGAAGACAAAGCCTCATCAAATTACCCTCTGAAATAGCCTCCACCAAAGCTCTAGACCAACATCTGAAATCGAGCTTGGTTGAATTCATACCTAGGCCTTACACCACATTAAGAGGCTTAATCCCTAGCCTCCTTGGACCCCAATGAACATACCAAGACCCTCTGATTGAAGCTTCACTTCTCAGAGCAAAGGTATAAAAATTCTCCTTCTCCCAAGCCTATTTTGACTCTCCACTTGATTAAGGTTAATTTAATTGCATGATTACCCTATGGATATATTCGTCTCACTTAGACGAGTCGATAAGATCAAACCCAAAGTGATTTAGTTGAGTCTAGGCTGAGATATTAGGGTTTTAGTGTGGCGGTCACGGGATCACTCTATTGGGGATGATGATCGGGAGCCGTCTGATTGCGCGTGTAATCGGATGGACGGAGGAGATCAAGCCGGAAAGCGCTTTGAAACATAAATTGTGGGCTGAGTTAGTGCTGAGGTGGATGGCGGCGTGAAATGGGAGCAGGCCGCGTGAAGTTCGGAGCTGCCTAGGATCTAGATGGCACCGCGCTGTTTAAATAGATAAATATTGATTTTGCCTATTTATTAAAATACCCCTAACTTCAAAAATTCATATCTTGGTGTAGAAAAATCACAAAAATAAAATAAAAATACCCGCTTGCTCAGTGAATAGAAGAGAACAATGTGGAAATAATTTAAAGTCCAATTGATGAAAATTTTATTTTTAATTAATTAAATACTGATTTAAATATTTTGATTCTTGATGCATATTGGCACATCACCATGGCTTGAAATTTTAACATGTTATATCCTCTGTCAAGGAAAGCATTTTTTGCTTTTTCCAAAGGCATAGAAAGTCTCTAGGCAGAGATCTATATTTTTCAAGTTTATGCACATTATTTACTTAAATTAATCATGGAAATTAACATTTTGATTAGAAAATTCCAATAAAATTTTGGAAGGTTTATGATGACTAGGGAACCTTTAAGAAAATTTTTCATGAGTCAAGTCATTTAAAATGTACCTAATTTTCACAAACACTAAATCACTAAAATAATTAATTTTGAAAAATGTAAACATCAAAATGACTTAATTTTTTATCTCCACTGTTTTCTAAGATCCAAAGAACTCTCCATAAAAATTTCAAAGCATTTTGAGTACATTTGATGGTCTAAATTGATTTTTCAAGTTAAATATCTTTTTTGGCACTTAAATGTTTTTTTAAAAGAAAATCAAAATATCACTCAAAAAAATTATGAAAACTTATTTTTGGAGTTCTCTATGATCAGGGAAATTTTATAAAAATAAAATGATATTTAAAATAAAAACTTCATTTTTAGCCTATTTTAAAATATTTAAAATAATTAAAAATTCATAAAAATCACAAAAATAATAAAATTCATGGAAATGTTCTAAATTGTTTATTAAATACTTAGGAAAAATTGGAATATTTTTCCTGGTTTTCTAAATAAAGAAACTGAATTTCAAAGC
>JXCR01011383.1:33363-95374 GCA_002079205.1 Phalaenopsis hybrid cultivar | reverse complement strand
TCCTAACGATCCATCAAGATATGACATAGGGTTAGGAAAACTACCAAAACCCTACTTTTTGCCTCTATATAAATTGCCCTGACATGCATTTTAAGTTTCAGGTGGTGGAATGAAAAGACTCGCCAGGTACGTTTTTTATAGTTTTCAGCGTTGTCTTTCTTGTTCTTTTATGCTATACTTTTGTGCTTATACAAATTTGCATGGAAAACTAAAACTATGAGGATAGTCACAAAACCAAAACAAAAACCAAAATCAAAACTAAAGTTAACCAAGATAAAATTCACCGCCACAACATTCAAAATATAAAACAACTCAAAATTTAATCACAAACATCACACAAAACTACAATTACAACTAAATTAAGATGTCTCTATTGGATGATTGGGAATTCCTCGGAGGAGATAACCTACGGTTTCTAACGAGGCTTCCCACGGTCTAAATGAAATTATGGAACACATTAAGTTAAGTTTAGTAAGTTCATTTGGACTAAATGAATCCAATAGAAAATAGTGGTCACTCATTAAGTTGAGTTTATTAAATTCATTTGGACTAAGTGAATCCAATAGAAAATAGTGGTGCCGGAACGAGGGAACCGTAGGATCCTAACCGGTGTCGCTCTAATCAACTTTAATATGCCCTCGAACTCATTAAGTTGGGTTTAGTAAGTTCATTTGGACTAAGTGAATCCATTAGAAAATAGTGATGCCTCTCATTAAGTTGAGTTTAGTAAGTTCATTTGGACTAAGTGAATCTAATATAAAATAGTGGTGCCGGAACGTGTTGGGTTTAGTAAGTTCATTTGGACTAAGTGAATCCAATAGAAAATAGTGATGCCGGAACGAGAGTTGGGTTTAGTAAGTTCATTTGGACTAAGTGAATCCAATAGAAAATAGTGATGTCGGAACGAGTTAGTAAGTTCATTTGGACTAAGTGAATCCAATAGAAAATAGTGGTGCCGGAACGAGGGACCTGTAAGTTCATTTGAACTAAGTGAATCCAATAGAAAATAGTGATGCCGGAACGAGGGAACCGCAAACCATTTGGACTAAGTGAATCCAATAGAAAATAGTGATGCCGGAACGAGGGAACCGTAGGACCCATCATTTGGACTAAGTGAATCCAATAGAAAATAGTGATGCCGGAAAGAGGGAACCGTAGGATCCTAATTTTGGACTAAGTGAATCCAATAGAAAAAAGTGGTGCCGGAATGAGAGAACCGTAGGATCCTAACTCGACACTAAGTGAATCCAATAGAAAGTAGCGGTGTCGGAACGAGGGAACCGTAGGATCCTAACCGGTGTTCACCCTAATCAACTTTAACATGCCCCCATAAAATTTAAAGAACTTCAACCATAAGGCCACCTGATTTGACATAACTTTAATATGCCCTCTATAAAATTTAAAGAACTTCAACCATAAGGCCACCTGATTTGATATTATAACAACTTTAATATGCCCTCATAAAATTTAAAGAACTTTAACCATAGGGCCACCTGATTTGACATTGTAACATGACACACTAGAAAACTCAAACTCGTCGCAGTAGGGAGCTTGGAGTTAGCATGGTGAGCAGCACAGCCATCTTCAACAACAAAACATGTCTTCCTCAACAAAACTAATCTTTCTTATTTAGATATAAATAACAAAGCCAATAAGAAATTGAGGTTGCTTGCTTTTGCAACTTAAATCCTCACCTTATCTTTAGACCTTTGTATAGCCCTATTATACAATATAAGCCCTAACTCATCTTAAGATTTCGAAGTTGTCGTTTGTCACGACCTAAATTCTCACATCTTCCAGGCTATTTGTGTGATCGTTTCACATGAATGTAAGCCCTAACTAATGAAATTAGCAGGATGAAACACTTAAATATTTCTCCTAAAAACTGAAGCCAAATATTAGGATAACTTGGGAAGTCACCGGGCTTCTCCTATGGATCCATGACAACCTCTAGTTCTTCTTCCTTTGGATTCTACAATAAAAGGTTCCAAATTTGAACCAATCCCCTTTCACACCTCTACGTCTGATCTCATTGAAGAGTCATGCCCTTTGAAATTCCTTGAAGATAATATTTTCTGATTTTTTATCGAGAGTCTTCTTAATTGACTTTGGTCATTTAAGATGTAATTAACTATAGGAGCTTGCCCTTACAGGAAGCATGTCTAAACCCAACTTAATATAAATCTTATTTAATCATTTATATTAAATAGGGAAACTTATCGGCAAATATAAAGGTTTCGCAGACCAAACGGATATCATATATTCCTTAGTTTATTTGATCCNCATGACAAATTGGTCCGCCCAAGGACATTCAAAGTTGGTGACCTCGTACTTGTGCTCAAAATGCCTATTCTTACACGCCGCAAAATAGGTGAAAAATTTTAGCCAACTTGGGAGGGACTATTTATCATTAAAAAGGTCTATACAAGAGGAGCCTACCAGTTAGTGGACTTCTAGAGCAAAAACCCATGTTACAAATAAATGGACGATATCTCTAAACTTATTATGCAACCTGATGTCGCTTTCCTTTGCTTGCTTTGAAACTTTTAAACTTTGATTGTTTTGGGGTTACCTATGTGGCCAAATTTCTATGACCGGGTCCAAATTTTGTAGTTAACCTCAATATAATGAAAATTTTGAGAAAAAAATTTTAAACTTCAAATTTTCTTCTTTCCACTTTTGAGTGTAATGTCCCACTAAATTAAACAAAACTCATACATAAAATNGGTACAAGCCCATGACAAATTGGTCTGCCCAAGAACATTCAAAGTTGGTGACCTCGTACTTGTGCTCAAAAGGTTTATTCTTACACGCCGCAAAATAGGTGAAAAATTTGAGCCAACTTGGGAGGGACTATTTGTCATTAAAAAGGTCTATACAAGAGGAGCCTACCAGTTAGTGGACTTCCAGAGCAAAAACCCATGTTACAAATAAACGGATGATATCTCTAAACTTATTATGCAACCTGATGTCGCTTTCCTTTGCTTGCTTTGAAACTTTTAAACTTTGATTGTTTTGGGGTTACCTATGTGGCCAAATTTCTATGACCGGGTCCAAATTTTGTAGTTAACCTCAATATAATGAAAATTTTGAGAAAAAAATTTTAAACTTCAAATTTTCTTCTTTCCACTTTTGAGTATAATGTCCCACTAAATTAAACAAAACTCATACATAAAATAAACAATTCATTTCACAAAAACAAACTAAAATTTACTTTAATAAATACTTTTTTTTGTTCTTGTTCATGAAAAGTTTCGGCCCACTGACGTTTTTCTTGTTGTATGCAGAACAATGTCGGGACAGAGGCTGATGCTTTTCTGGATGGCTGGAGCCTTGCACTAAATGAGGAAATGGCGCCGCAGGGCGGTATCATAGGCTTCAACATGGATTTTAACTAGGTTGACATGGACTACAAAGGTCCTCTCATGGACGTAGTCAGCTACAAAGAGAAAGAGGGATTTCCTTCACTTCTGAGAGTGACCGCTAAAATTAATGTATCACACAAAAGCAAGAACGTGATAACAGAGCAAGATCTGATGGAAGGGCCCAGCCGTCTGCCCTCCTTGGTAGCTACACCAGTCAGGGGCCTAGTAGCCGCCAATAAAGAACGACTGCCAAGTACTTCACTTCGCAGGACTCAATGCAGGAATGCCAACCGCAAGAAGCAGAGAGCTTTTCTATGACAAGAACACAAACCTCAAAGACAGACGAACAACTTGCTTACCTCTATTCCTGAGGGGCACATTTATGATCCAGACCTGAAAGAAACTTCTGCTAGCCTACCCACCATGGATGAAGAACCAGGTTTTATGACAGAGTTAGATACACTTTCAGTTTCAGATGTCATATGTAAGGGTTGCTCGACGTGCAACGCTGAAATATCGGACGGGACATCAGCCACGGGCACGTTCGTAGAATGCACAGATTGCAATGTTCTTCATTTACAACATTTCAGTACATTGGAAGAGTATACTTCAAGCTCCAATGGGTCTCAGACTTCAGATTTTATGATGGATGAGCCATATGTCCCATTGGGGACAGATCAGTATGTACCATGGAGCCCAGGGTCGTACATCCCGCTAGAGGCCGAGTCTCATGTTCCAGATCAACCAGCACCAATTTGGGTTCCTGCCAATGCTCGACGGAAGGAACAGTTGCGACAGTTGACAACCCCTGGTATGATAGAGTACTACAAGATAAGTAAGGCAAATAAAAGAGAATTCGAGTTTTATGAAGAAGTTCAGGAAAAGTTCATCAACATACTGGAAGGCCTGGAGCTGTATACCAAGGTTTTCTTTGAAAGTGATGAAAGAAGAATTTTGGACTATATATTTGATTTAAGAGATAGAGGCCAAGTTGTCCTTCTCATGGAAAGAATATATTCTGAGCCAAAGAAATCGATGAGAGGAAAAGGAGGAATCACCATCCAGTGCGGCTATTGTTACAACTTCACAAATGACAGACAAGGGAATCTGCCTGGGATCCTCAGACACGATCAAGTAGATCCGCTACAGCCAATGGTAAAGTGGATAATCAAAAGAATGGTCAAATGGAATATACTACCTGCTACCTACATTCCCAATTGTTGTATTATCAATATCTATGAAGAGGGTGATAGCATTCCTCCACACATTGATCATCATGATTTTGTGAGGCCCTTCTGCACGGTCTCATTTTTTAGCAAGAGCAATATTTTATTTGGGAAAGAAATCGATGTCGTCGACCCTGGTGAGTTCAGAGGTTCTGTGGAGATTCCTCTACCAGTCGATTCATTCCAAACATTGCATTCCAGGGGTACGACACCGTAGGGTGTTTGTGACTTTCCGCAGGATGGATGACAACAAAATGCCATATGTAAGAGCTACTGTCGTATGAGCTATGATAGGGTTGTACCTCTAAGTACATGCAAAGGGAACTCTTATCCTCGATCATGACTTAGAAGGTCTTCTTGATCAGGAGATCGTCATACTTAGTACAAACGGTCAAAGGGTTCACTCCTTTTTTTTTAGCAACATGATATGTATCTGATATATTCAGCCTATAAGGTATTCATAGCATGAGATGTTTTGAATGTATTTTGACATGGACTATATATTGTACCTTTTGCGGCGTTAGCCTATGTTTGATCTTTGACATCTTTTTATTGAAACAGATTAATGAAAATGTTTCTCAGGAATGTGTCTTTTTGTCAGTTGTCTTTTTGTGCGATAGATGAAATCCACAAACCACACGTTGGTTCAGAATTTCAATGAACAAAGAATGAAACAATAAATCTTTAATAATAAACAAAATTTAAATAATAATCACCAATGAATCAACAACAAAACAAATTTCTTTTAAAAAAAATTAACCAATTAAAATTAAAACTTTAAAGACATATTTTGAAAAACTAAATGTGATAAAAATCTGTTGAGTGGATTCTCTCATTTTTAGAGTTTCTTACTCTTTGTGTGCACAACACAACCATCTTTATCTGCATTAACTCTCTTCACATCCCCGTGGAATTTTGCATTCTGCAAAAAAACCCCACAAAGTTCTATAAATCTTCTTCAACAAAATCAACATTTCCACATGACACACTTCTGCAAATTCAACACCACAAGCTCTTTGTAAATTTCAAATCACATTTTTGAATCAGTACATAAATTCTGATTCTCATCTTTCGAGGTCGATACCTAAATTTTGACTTTCTTCTCGGAATTGATACCTAAATTTCAATTCTCCTTTCGAATCAGTACCTAAATTGTGATTCTGATCTTTCGAGGTCGATACCTAAATTTTGACTCTTTTCTCATAATTGATACCTAAATTTCAATTCTCCTTTCGAGTTAACACCTAATTTTTTATTCTCATCTTTCGAGGTCGATACCTACATTTTGACTCTGTCCCTGAGATTGATACCTAAATTTCAAATCTCATTTTAGAATCAGTACCTAAATTCTAATGCTCATCTTTCGAGGTCAATATCTAAATTTTGACTATCTTCTTGAAATTGATACCTAAATTTCAATTCTCACATTTTCGAGTCAGTACCTAAATTCTGATTCTCATCTTCTGAGGTCGATACCTAAATTTTGACTCTCTCCCTGAGATTAATACCTAAATTTCAAATCTCATTTTTGAATCAGTACCTAAATTTTGATTCTCATCTTTTGATGTCGATACCTAAATTTCGACTCTCTCCTTGAGATTGATACCTAAATTTCAAATCTCATTTTTTGGAACAGTACCTAAATTTTGATTCTCATCTTTTGAGGTCGGTACCTAAATTTTGACTCTTTTTTTCTTTTTAGAATTGATACTTAAATTTTAATTCCCACCTCGGGGTCAGCACTTGCGTGTTGATTCCCATCCTCTAGAAATCTCTAAAATTTCATAACTCAAAATCCACTCTCCAATCCTCAGTGAGAGTCCCTACTTCTTGACTTGATCAAATATGCACCTGCCATTATCCCCGCAAAAAAAAAAACACAAACATAACTCTACACATACTTCTGGGTCTGTTGACTTAGGAGTTTGTATTGGTTTTTATTGATCTTGTCGAACAACGCCAATAAGCGCGGTGTGCTTGCCCAGCACACTACACCTATTGGGGGTCCATTTGTTGAGTTTCAGTTTTTCCTCTTTAGTAGCCTAAGGTCTAGCCATAGGACTTTCCTATTGACCATTCTTAGAAAACTAGGCAAGGAACCCTCACCATTAGAAGTTTCAAACTCTTCTCTACTCAACTTGAAGTTCCACATATTGGTCCTAACCTTTAGCACTTAGTAGGTGGGGTCACTATGGGGGAAACTCAAGATGAGTCACCCTTAAGACTGCTGGACCTTAGGGTTGACCCAAGGTGTTTGTCTAAGGCTAAGGCACTTATCTACAATCACTTGTACTCACAATCACTCATTACCCTAAACCCAGAACTTCTAGGTTTTGGTCCCTTGATACTTTTGGGAGAATCTTGTAGGTGGATCCCTAAACCCATTATCCCTAGGCTAGGGTTTAGCTAAGACCACTACATAGAGCACCCAAAATTAGGTTTCCATTAATCCATGGCTTATTTATGGTGGTTGGCAATCCAACTCTATCAAGATACCCAACCTACCCTATTGCCCCTAAATTCCCCCAAATTACCCAAATACCCTTGGGACCCCAAATTTGGCCAAAATCTCCAAATCTAGCCAAAATACCCAAACTTGTTCAAAAATCATTTCAAAAACCTTGAAAACACCCAAATTACCCAAAATCCCCAAATTGGCCAAATTACCAAAATACCCCTCTTTGGCCAAAAATTCTAAATATTTTATAAAATCCCAAAAATTCCCAAAACCTTCCAAATATTCCTTATTTCATTTTTGTCAACTATCACATGACCCAATTTGACCAATTTAACCATCCTTGATCAAAACCCTCAAATTTCCCTTTAAAGGCCCATATTTTCTCCAAATCACCTCAGATGTCTATTCAATTGGTCTAAATTTCCCCAATTTCAATTCTAAACTCAAATTTACTCTTTATCTAACCAATGAAGACCAAATCCAAACCCAATTGATTTATGATTTGAACCCAATTTTGATTTAGATCAAAAACTCAATTTTTGCCCCATGACTTGGTTCCACCAAATTGAACCCATGGCCCACTCAATTGGCCACAATTTGTTTTGAAAAATCTTCATAACATTCCTAAACATAAAATTTGACCTTAAATTGGCCTTGGTAGGACCTAAATTTTATTTGATTTCAACCTAAGTCCAAAAGCCCCAAATTTGCCCCAAATTGACCAGGTCTCAAAATTTCACCAAATTGAGGGCCTTAACCCCAAAATTTCCACTCCATCCCTTCATGAAAAATCTTAACAACACCTCCCTTAATCATGTGGGCCATTCAATTTGTACTTACCCCAAGGTTAGCCCAACCTAGACCCATGTCTAGCCCAACATGCCCAAATTTGTCAAATCTCAAAAATCCCTCAAATTGACCTACCAATTGAACTGAAAAACATTTCAACCCTTCACAAAAAATCTTCATAACAATCATCTACACAATTTCAATCAATAAATTGGGTCATTTAACATGGCTAGCCTAGCCCAAACCCAAGCTTTGATCACTTGAATCCACATTGACCTATGCATTAAAGATGGCCTAACTACCCCAAAGTCACCAAATTAACCCACCTCAGCCATTGGTTAGACCCTAAGACTGAGCCAAAACCCATCTAACCACCTAAACTAAGCTATGGACCAAAGGTCCCCTTAATTAAGAGATTTCATTCCATTTTTACTTAAGCTTAGGATATTTTTTTCCAAAAATATATCTCAATCCCTTAAATTGATGTGACATATTCCCCTGAGTTCCCTGAGCTCCTAGCTACCTCCCCTTGGCTGACCGGCTGGCCTAGTGACCGGAAAATGGCCAAATTGAGAGCCACCACCATGGAGCCTAACCCAAATCAAACCTAGAGGTCAGCTCATCCAAATCAAACTGTAGAGCTCCTCTGACCTCCACCTAAGCACCACAATGCACCCAAATTTGTGCCCTGAGTGCCACCCCATGGCCATTTTTGTAAAAACTCACCTCCACGGCCATGAGAGGTGTGATAAAAATTCCTCAGAGAGAGCTTCCCAAATCACTCATAGAGCTTCCTTGAGACCTCCACAACCCATTCCAATCACTTCACTGCCTAGATTCCCCTTATGTAACCCTAATTTTGAGCTTGAAAATTAGGGCAGAAATATGACATCTATGAAAACTCCACCAAACTTCAATTACCTGTGCCCACACCTTTAAAACGGAAAGAGAAGACAAAGCCTCATCAAATTACCCTCTGAAATAGCCTCCACCAAAGCTCTAGACCAACATCTGAAATCGAGCTTGGTTGAATTCATACCTAGGCCTTACACCACATTAAGAGGCTTAATCCCTAGCCTCCTTGGACCCCAATGAACATACCAAGACCCTCTGATTGAAGCTTCACTTCTCAGAGCAAAGGTATAAAAATTCTCCTTCTCCCAAGCCTATTTTGACTCTCCACTTGATTAAGGTTAATTTAATTGCATGATTACCCTATGGATATATTCGTCTCACTTAGACGAGTCGATAAGATCAAACCCAAAGTGATTTAGTTGAGTCTAGGCTGAGATATTAGGGTTTTAGTGTGGCGGTCACGGGATCACTCTATTGGGGATGATGATCGGGAGCCGTCTGATTGCGCGTGTAATCGTATGGACGGAGGAGATCAAGCCGGAAAGCGCTTCGAAACATAAATTGCGGGCCGAGTTAGTGCTGAGGTGGATGGCGGCGTGAAATGGGAGCACGCCGCATGGAGTTCGGAGCTGCCTAGGATCTACATGGCACCGCACTGTTTAAATAGAAAAATATTGATTTTTCCTATTTATTAAAATACCCCTAACTTCAAAAATTCATATCTTGGTGTAGAAAAATCACAAAAATAAAATAAAAATACCCGCTTGCTCAGTGAATAGAAAAGAACAATGTGGAAATAATTTAAAGTCCAATTGATGAAAACTTTATTTTTAATTAATTAAATACTGATTTGAATGTTTTGATTCTTGATGCATATTGGCACATCACCATGGCTTGAAATTTTAACATGTTATATCCTCTGTCAAGGAAAGCATTTTTTGCTTTTTCCGAAGGCATAGAAAGTCTCTAGGCAGAGATCTATAATTTTCAAGTTTATGCACATTATTTACTTAAATTAATCATGGAAATTAACATGTTGATTAGAAAATTCCAATAAAATTTTGGAAGGTTTTTGATGACTAGGGAACCTTTAAGAAAATTTTTCATGAGTCAAGTCATTTAAAATGTACCTAATTTTCACAAACACTAAATCACTAAAATAATTAATTTTGAAAAATGTAAACATCAAAATGACTTAATTTTTTATCTCCACTGNAAAATTTTTCATGAGTCAAGTCATTTAAAATGTACCTAATTTTCACAAACACTAAATCACTAAAATAATTAACTTTGAAAAATATAAACATCAAAATGACTTAATTTTTTATCTCCACTATTTTCTAAGATCCAAAGAACTCTCCATAAAAATTTCAAAACATTTTGAGTACATTTGATGGTCTAAATTGATTTTTCAAGTTAAATATCTTTTTTGGCACTTAAATGTTTTTTTAAAAGAAAATCAAAATATCACTCAAAAAAATTATGAAAACTTATTTTTGGAGTTCTCTATGATCAGGGAAATTTTATAAAAATAAAATGATATTTAAAATAAAAACTTCATTTTTAGCCTATTTTAAAATATTTAAAATAATTAAAAATTCATAAAAATCACAAAAATAATAAAATTCATGGAAATGTTCTAAATTGTTTATTAAATACTTAGGAAAAATTGGAATATTTTTCCTGGTTTTCTAAATAAAGAAACTGAATTTCAAAGCTTAAAAATAATTTTTAAAGGCTTAAAATGGGTTTTCACTAAAAATAATTCCAATAAATCAAATAAAACTAAAAAAAATATAAAATCTTCTTCTCTAAGTTCTCTGACCTTAGGGAGACTTCTCAAAAATACAAAACTTAATTATCCCCATTTAAAATATTTTATATTTAATAAATGCCCCAAAAATTACAATAATTCTTAAAATTCACATGAAATTCAAAAAATCATCAAATTTGGTCCAAATTCTTCTCTACTCTAAGCCTATCTCAAATAAAAATTTCAAGGAATTAGGATTTAGCTTGGTCAAGTTATGAATTTTCTTTGAAAAATCATATTTTTGCATAAAAATAATTATATAAAATAATATAACTTTGAAAAATCACATTTTATTCTCTATTGTCTTAATTGACCCATGAATGAGGTAGGATAAAAATTTCAAAGTCTTTTGAATTAAATTTTACAATTTATAAAGTATTAAAGAGCCTTAGGGGCAAATGTGTAATTTTGGAAATTTTGCCTTAATTAACATTTAGGATTAATTCAAGGCCTTATGGGCAAATGTGTAATTTTGGAAATTTAGCCTTAATTAACATTTAGGCTTAATTCAAGAGAAACAATGGGCAAAATCTGATCTTTAANTAAAATAATTAAAAATTCATAAAAATCACAAAAATAATAAAATTCATGGAAATGTTCTAAATTGTTTATTAAGTACTTAGAAAAAATTGGAATATTTTTCCTGGTTTTCTAAATAAAGAAACTGAATTTCAAAGCATAAAAATAATTTTTAAAGGCTCAAAATGGGTTTTCACTAAAAATAATTCCAATAAATCAAATAAAACTAAAAAAAATATAAAATCTTCTTCTCTAAGTTATCTGACCTCAGGGAGACTTTTCAAAAATACAAAACTTAATTATCCCCATTTAAAATATTTTATATTTAATAAATACCCCAAAAATTACAATAATTCTTAAAATTCACATAAAATTCAAAAAATCATCAAATTTGGTCCAAAATCTTCTCTACTCTAAGCCTATCTCCAATAAAAATTTCAGGGAATTAGAATTTAGCTTTGTCAAGTTATGAATTTTCTTTAGAAAATCATATTTTTGCATAAAAATAATTATATAAAATAAATTAACTTTGAAAAATCACATTTTATCCTCTATTGTCTTAATTGACTCATGAATGAGGTAGGATAAAAATTTCAAAGTCATTTGAACTAAATTTTACAATTTATGAATTATTAAAGAGCCTTAGGGGCAAATGTGTAATTTTGGAAATTTTGCCTTAATTAACATTTAGGATTAATTCAAGGCCTTATGGGCAAATGTGTAATTTTGGAAATTTAGCCTTAATTAACATTTAGGCTTAATTCAAGAGAAACAATGGGCAAAATCTGATCTTAAACAATTTATTTGATGTTTGAAACACAAGGGGTTAATTGATAGAACCAACCTCACTTTCTTAATTAAAAAGATAAGTTAATAGATTTCTAAATTAGTAAAATTTGAATGTTTATTAAAATAAAATGAATCTTGGGCTTAGGGTGAATTTTCAAGTCAATAGTTAATCAATTTAATACCCCTATTTTGTTTTTCAAATAAAATTCAAATCATGAATTATCACCACCTAAAAGCTTAATCTTTTCAAAACTAATTAAGACACTCACCTAGGTCATAAGGGCTTAGTAGTGACTTAAGCTAAACAAAATATCATTTAAATAAGGATTAGAAAAGTAAACATCATTTAAAATTAAAACATCTTTCAAACACTACAAGCCTAATTAGGACCAAAATTTGGTTGTGTTCCAATAACACCAACTTGCCTCTTTAAGGGTCTTCACCCACATAATTTTTAAAATTAAATTACTGATTATAACTACCTTACTCTTAGGGATAATCGAGACATCAATATTCATTGAGCATTCGGGTGTTTTATAGGATGAATTATTAAGTAACATAATAAGTTTAAAAGAACTCGGGATTTTCCACCAGGCAGCGAGAGAGTAGCACGGACCTGCTTCTTTCTCTGGATCTGTTAGATATCTTAAAGATCTACTAAACTTAATATGTTTTGCTTGACAAAATCATCCTTCATTAAACNTGTGTTCCAATAACACCAACTTGCCTCTTTAAGGGTCTTCACCCACATAATTTTTAAAATTAAATTACTGATTATAACTACCTTACTCTTAGGGATAATCGAGACATCAATATTCATTGAGCATTCGGGTGTTTTATAGGATGAATTATTAAGTAACATAATAAGTTTAAAAGAACTCGGGATTTCCCACCAGGCAGCGAGAGAGTAGCACGGACCTGCTTCTTTCTCTGGATCTGTTAGATATTTTAAAGATCTACTAAATTTAATATGTTTTGCTTGACAAAATCATCATTCATTAAAGTCCTAACGATCCATCAAGATATGACATAGGGTTAGGAAAACTACCAAAACCCTACTTTTTGCCTCTATATAAATTGCCCTGACATGCATTTTAAGTTTCAGGTGGTGGAATGAAAAGACTCGTCAAGTACATTTTTTATAGTTTTCAGCGTTGTCTTTCTTGNTGCCTCTATATAAATTGCCCTGACATGCATTTTAAGTTTCAGGTGGTGGAATGAAAAGACTCGCCAGGTACGTTTTTTATAGTTTTCAGCGTTGTCTTTCTTATTCTTTTATGCTATACTTTTGTGCTTATACAAATTTGCATGGAAAACTAAAACTATGAGGATAGTCACAAAACCAAAAAAAAAACCAAAATCAAAACTAAAGTCGAAAAGATTAAACTCACCTCCACAACATTCAAAATATAAAACAACTCAAAATTTAATCACAAACATCACACAAAATTTGCATGTTAACCATAACCATAACCCAAAACCAAAATTAAAAATCAACCAAGATAAAATGGATAGCCACAGAACCAAAATAATCCCAAAACCAAAGCCAAAACCAAAACTAAAACTAAAATCAACCAAGATAAAATTCACCTCTTGCATGTTAACCAAAACCATAACCAAAACCAAAACTAAAATCAACCAAGATAAAATTCATCGCTTTGCATGTTAACCATAACCCAAAACCAAAATTAAAAATCAACCAAGATAAAATTCCCCGCCAGGATATCCACAAAACCAAAACCAAAACTAAAACTAAAATCAACCAAGATAAAATTCACCCCCACGCATTCAAAATATAAAACAACTCAAAATTTAATCACAAACATCACATAAAACCACAACTTCAATTAAATCATAACCATAACCCAAAACCAAAATTAAAATCAACTAAGATAAAACTCACCGCCATAACATAACTTGCATGTTAACCAAAACCAAAACTAAAATCAACCAAGATAAAATTCACCGCCACAACATTCGAATAAACCAAAACCAAAGCTAAAACTAAAATCAACCAAGATAAAATTCACCCCCACAACATTCAAAATGTAAAACAACTCAAAATTTAATCACAAACATCACACAAAACTACAATTGCAACTAAATTAAGACGTCTCTATCCTCAAAATTTAATCACAAACATCACACAAAACTACAATTACAACTAAATTAAGATGTCTCTATTGGATGATTGGGAATTCCTCGGAGGAGGTAACCTATGGTTTCTAACGAGGCTTCCCACAGTCTAAATGAAATTATGGAACACATTAAGTTAAGTTTAGTAAGTTCATTTGGACTAAGTGAATCCAATAGAAAATAGTGGTCACTCATTAAGTTGAGTTTATTAAATTCATTTGGACTAAGTGAATCCAATAGAAAATAGTGGTGCCGGAACGAGGGAACCGTAGGATCCTAACCGGTGTCGCTCTAATCAACTTTAATATGCCCTCGAACTCATTAAGTTGGGTTTAGTAAGTTCATTTGGACTAAGTGAATCCATTAGAAAATAGTGATGCCTCTCATTAAGTTGAGTTTAGTAAGTTCATTTGGACTAAGTGAATCTAATATAAAATAGTGGTGCCGGAACGTGTTGGGTTTAGTAAGTTCATTTGGACTAAGTGAATCCAATAGAAAATAGTGATGCCGGAACGAGAGTTGGGTTTAGTAAGTTCATTTGGACTAAGTGAATCCAATAGAAAATAGTGATGTCGGAACGAGTTAGTAAGTTCATTTGGACTAAGTGAATCCAATAGAAAATAGTGGTGCCGGAACGAGGGACCTGAGGATCCTAACCGGTGTCACCCTAATCAACTTTAACATGCCCCCATAAAATTTAAAGAACTTCAACCATAAGGCCACCTGATTTGACATAACTTTAATATGCCCTCTATAAAATTTAAAGAACTTCAACCATAAGGCCACCTGATTTGATATTATAACAAATATGCCCTCATAAAATTTAAAGAACTTTAACCATAGGGCCACCTGATTTGACATTATAACATGACACACTAGAAAACTCAAACTCATCGCAGTAAAGAGCTTGGAGTTAGCATGGTGAGCAGCACAGCCATCTTCAACAACAAAACATGTCTTCCTCAACAAAACTAATCTTCCTTATTTAGATATAAATAACAAAGCCAATAAGAATTTGAGGTTGCTTGCTTATGCAACTTAAATCCTCACCTTATCTTTAGACCTTTGTATAGCCCTATCATATAATATAAGCCCTAACTCGTTTTAAGATTTCAAAGTTGTCATTCGTAACGACCTAAATTCTCACATCTTCCAGGCTATTTGTGTGATCGTTTCACACGAATGTAAGCCCTAACTAATGAAATTAGCAGGATGAAACACTTAAATATTTCTCCTAAAAACTGAAGCCAAATATTAGGATAACTTGGGAAGTCGCCGGGCTTCTCCTATGGATCCATGACATCCTCTAGTTCTTCCTCCTTTGGATTCTACAATAAAAGGTTCCAAATTTGAACCAATCCCCTTTCACACCTCTACGTCTGATCTCATTGAAGAGTCCTGCCCTTCAAAATTCCTTGAAGATAATATTTTCTGATTTTTTATCGAGAGTCTTCTTAAGTGACTTTGGTCATTTAAGATGTAATTAACTATAGGAGCTTGCCCTTACAGGAAGCATGTCTAAACCCAACTTAATATAAACCTTATTTAATCATTTATATTAAATAGGAAAACTTATCGGCAAATATAAAGGTTTTGCAGACCAAAAGGATATCATATATTCCTTAGTTTATTTGATCGAGCCTCATCCTCAAGTCTTGTGTTTGTCCTTCGGGATAGATACAGGATTTGAGGTACAGTGCTCTTTCANATATATATATATATATATATATATATATATATATATGTAAATTAAAATGTCCTTCCGAAGCGGGCGACAAGATTTCGATTTCGATGACCGACAGCTTCTTACGGGCAACTCCTCCAAGCAAAAATAGCTCTGACAGTTACGCAAGTTAAGTTTACCTCTGAAAGGATTAATGCGTTATAAGGGATGAGGAATGTCTTCTAGGATGAATATGCTGCTTTTGTTATCACTGATTCATCACTAAAAGATGTCATTGTCTTTCTACCTGATGGTAGAGGGGACTGAAAGACAAATAATAAATAAATAGTTAACTTCCCCACTTCCATGTTGACGATTCGGTCCAAAGTATGGCATCACTTCATCTTTGACAGACTTTTTCCTACAAATCATCTTTCTGATGTTAAAAAGGATTGAGTTGTGTTGAACTATTACATTCTGAACATGAAGGCAATAGACGTTGGTGCACTTATAGTTCATCATGCTCAGAGTATTGCTGGTAGTGCTATTGTTGGAGGCTTGGGATATTCTGCCCTAATTTTCACTCTATGTGAATAATTAGGAGGTGAACCCCATAATAATGAAGAGAGATTGCACCCTCATAACCCGATTGGGGGGCACATGATTCAAAGAGTAGAATCGTTTGTTGAGTCTAGAAGTGGAAGAAGGGATAGGCCCTCTACATCTGTTGCAGGGGCATCTACTTCTAGTTTTGTATCATTGGATGGTATTATGGACCAGCTCGTGATTCAACAACATGATATCATTAATATACAGACTTAGTTCGGAGAGATAAAAGCAATGAATGCATATACTGATAACTATTAACAGAGGATAGTTCATCATGATATAGATTTTAAAATGCTATGGTTAGACACTTAATGGGTGAACCTAATGTGAACTTTCANACGGGCAACTCCTCCAAGCAAAAATAGCTCTGACAGTTACGCAAGTTAAGTTTACCTCTGAAAGGATTAATGTGCTATAAGGGATGAGGAATGTCTTCCATGATGAATATGCTACTTTTGTTATCACTGATTCATCACTGAAAGATGTCATTGTCTTTCTACCTGATGGTAGAGGGGACTGAAAGACAAATAATGAATAAATAGTTAACTTCCCCACTTCCATGTTGACGATTCGGTTCAAAGTATGACATCACTTCATCTTTGACATACTTTTTCCTACAAATCATCTTTCTGATGTTAAAAAGGATTGAGTTGTGTTGAACTATTACATTCAGAACATGAAGGCAATAGACGTTGGTGCACTTATAGTTCATCATGCTCAGAGTATTGGTGGTAGTGCTATTTGTGGAGGCTTGAGATATCCTGCCCTAATTTTCACTCTATGTGAATAATTAGGAGATGAACCCCATAATAATGAAGAGAGATTGCACCCTCATAACCAGATTGGGGGGCGCATGACTCAAAGAGTAGAATCGTTTGTTAAGTCTAGAAGTGGAAGAAGGGATAGGCCCTCTACATCTGTTGCAGGGGCATCTACTTCTAGTTTTGTATCATTGGATGGTATTATGGACCAGCTCGTGATTCAACAACATGATATCATTAATATACAGACTTAGTTGGGAGAGATAAAAGCAATGAATGCATATACCGATGACTATTAACAGAGGATAGTTCAACATGATATAGATTTTTAAAATGCTATGGTTAGACACTTAATGGGTGAACCTAATGTGAACTTTCCTGTATGTCCCAGCTTTGTTCCCTATGCTCCCATTTGTGATGAAGATGAAGAGGCAAGAGAAGAAGATGATGATGATGATGAGGAAGAAGATGAGAACTAATAGTTTATTTTAATTTTGATTTGATATTATGTGTTGTTTGTATATTTATTTGTACAATGTTGCACTTTTATTTCAGACTTGTTGGATTTAAGATTTTTATGATGTGTTGTGGACTTATAATTTGTAATAGTAATAGTAAACTTTTTACTATTCAGTTTTAGTTTTAGTATTTTCAGTTTGAGCATGTTGAATGTTTAGTATTTTCAATTTTTATTTTTTAGTTTTAGTATTTTTGTTTTAATTCCCAGTAAATTCTTTAGAATATATTATGTTTATTTAATATTTAAAAGCCTATATGTAGTTTTACCATTAGTACCTATAGTATATAGAACCAATTTCATATTTAGAAATCCTCTACAGGTTAGTTTTTATTTTTTATGCATTTATTGTTTTCTTTCACCAACTAAAATTTGGTACTAAAATATTTTTAAAATCATTTAAAAATTTGTTGGGGGGGAAAGAAAAGTTTCTGTTATAATGGAGAAAACTAAATTTCATTTGTTCTTAAGTAACTATATTTTTCAAAATTAATTTAACATGACCNGGACTTATAATTTGTAATAGTAATAGTAAACTTTTTACTATTCAGTTTTAGTTTTAGTATTTTCAGTTTGAGTATGTTGAATGTTTAGTATTTTCAGTTTTTATTTTTTAGTTTTAGTATTTTTGTTTTAATTCCCAATAAATTCTTTAGAACATATTATGTTTATTTAATATTTAAAAGCCTATATGTAGTTTTACCATTAGTACCTGTAGTATATAGAACCAATTTCATATTTAGAAATCCTCTACAGGTTAGTTTTTATTTTTTATGCATTTATTGTTTTCTTTCACCAACTAAAATTTTGTACTAAAATATTTTTAAAATCATTTAAAAATTTGTTGGGGGGAAAGAAAAGTTTGTGTTATAATGGAGAAAACTAAATTTCATTTGTCCTTAAGTAACTATATTTTTCAAAATTAATTTAACATGACATGGGATATGAAGATTTAACTTTAAATTACTATACTTATGTTTATAAATATTATAGTAAATTTAGGTAAATTTTTTTTAATAATGAGGTCAATTTTAAAGTTAAGAATATTTGGAATGATAGGATAAGACTGTGGTTTTCTATTTTAAGTGAAGGAAAATTGTATTTTTGAAGTGTTAAGAATTTTAGAGTTTCTTGTGAGGAGAAAGGAATGAGGCTTTATGAAAAATCATAAACTAGTATGAATTTATTAAGTAAGAAGAGGGGTGGAGTTTTAATTTTAAGAAGAGGATAGTGAAATTCAAACTAGTAAAGGCTATCTAAATATAATAAGCCTTGCCTGAAAAATGAAATTGAAAAAAGGAAAAAAAAAGAGGGATAAAAAAAGATCCTAAAAAAAAATAAGAGGAAGCAAAAGAAATGAAAAAAATGGGTGAGGAGAAGCTTGAGAAGATGCCTAATTAAAAATTTGCTTGACTTAAATCAACTTGTAGAAGGAGCTATTACACTTTCTAAACTTGTATTGAAGTTTTAATAGTATTCCTAGTAAGGTTTTCATGAAGTTATTTTTCATATGAATGTTCTAAATGTCCTAAGCATGACAAATTGCAACTCTTCTTGTGATGAATAGAGATTCAAAAATCTTAACTTTGATTACTAGATATTCCTCGACTTGGAGTTTGAACCTAAGTTATTAAAAGTTTTTCTTAATTTTTGTTATCCTATTTATCGAACTAAATTATAGAAGTGGTAAATTAATCTTTATCATAAAGTCAAATGCTTTTATGTAATAAAAGTGTCACTTGAGGACAAGTAACATTTAAGTTTGAGGGATTTTAATATACAAAAATAATATTATATTTTAAGTACCCTTTTTATGCCTATTTTTGGTGACATTGCACTTTAAAGAAAGATATTTTTGTGTTTTTGTCACAGGTATACCATTTTTAGGCATTTGGATCAAAAATGGCAAAAGGAGCAAAATTTGGAGCAAAAAAAGCAAATTTTGGGGTNAAGGAATGAGGCTTTATGAAAAATCATAAACTAGTATGAATTTATTAAGTAAGAAGAGGGGTGGAGTTTTAACTTTAAGAAGAGGATAGTGAGATTCAAACTAGTAAAGGCTATCTAAATATAATAATCCTCGCCTGAAAAATGAAATTGAAAAAAGGAAAAAAAGGAGGGATTAAAAAAGATCCTAAAAAAAAAATAAGAGGAAGCAAAAGAAATGAAAAAAAATGGGTGAGGAGAAGCTTGAGAAGATGCCTAATTAAAAATTAGCTTCACTTGAATAAACTTATGGAAGGAGCTTATTACACTTTCTAAACTTGTATTGAAGTTTTGATAGTATTCCTAGTAAGGTTTTCATGAAGTTATTTTTCATATGAATGTTCTAAATGTCCTTAGCATGACAAATTGCAACTCTTCTTGTGATGAATAGAGATTCAAAAATCTTAAATTTGATTACTAGATATTCCTAGACTTGGAGTTTGAACCTAAGTTATTAAAAGTTTTTCTTAATTTTTGTTATCCTATTTATCTAACTAAATTATAGAAGTGGTAAATTAATCTTTATCATAAAGTCAAATACTTTTATGTAATAAAAGTGTCACTTGAGGACAAGTAACATTTAAGTTTGAGGGATTTTGATATACAAAAATAATATATTGTTTTAAGTACCCTTTTTATGCCTATTTTTGGTGACATTGCACTTTAAAGAAAGATATTTTTGTGTTTTTTTCATAGGTATACCATTTTTAGGCATTTGGATCAAAAATAGCAAAAGGAGCAAAATTTGGAGCAAAAAAGCAAATTTTGGGGGTTGGCGCATGATACGCCAAATTGGGGCATGATGCGCCAAAATCCAGAGCGCTGGCGCAAGATGTGGCAGCTGCCACTTTTTCAAATTAAAGCTTTTTGAGATGAATTTTGCATGAATTTTCAAAGTGACACTTGTTCTAAACACCCCTTGGAGTGATTCAATGCATCTAGACACTTTGGAAGGTTCTAATTTGAAGGAATTTAACTCTTGGATCAAAGAGACACATCTTTCGAATTCAAAGGTTTGACTTTTGAATTTTTTAAGGAAATTGAAATTCTTTTCAGAGGAGGCAGCCCAAAATAAAATCAAGTTGGAGATGAACTTCTAAGGGGGGCAAAAAAAGATAGGTGGTCTAAGAAATAAGAGGGAGAGATAGAGAGAAAGTCAAGGGNGGAAATTGAAATTCTTTTCAGAGGAGGCAGCCCAAAATAAAATCAAGTTGGAGATGAACTTCTAAGGGGGGCGAAAAAAGATAGGTAGTCTGAGAAATAAGAGGGAGAGATAGAGAGAAAGTCAAGGACTTGGAGATTATCTTCTAGGACTGTAAGAGGAGAGGGAAGAAGAGAGATTTATTCTTCATTACACTTCTAAGAGAGAATTGAGAGTGCTTGTAAAGAGAGAAAGGCATGGAAAGAATTGCTAGGANGAGATTATCTTCTAGGACTGTAAGAGGAGAGGGAAGAAGAGAGATTTATTCTTCATTACACTTCTAAGAGAGGATTGAGAGTGCTTGTAAAGAGAGAAAGGCATGGAGAGAATTGCTAGGAATTTGCTTGGGAAGGATTGTGAGATAAGTTGTATTTTTCATTTCTTTGGTTTGTAAACTTATTTTTATATTTGAAGTCCGTGTTTTATCGTATCCTTCTCATGAATTCTAAGTAGTCTTCTTTATTTTTCTCCCTACTTTAAAGAAATGGTTTTGTGAAGAATTGATTTTATTTTCTATGGTTTTAAGTGTCGATAATTTATGATGATTTGAACTCATTTACNGTTTTGTGAAGAATTGATTTTATTTTCTATGGTTTTAAGTGTCGATAATTTATGATGATTTGAACTCATTTATTTTTTGATCTGATCAATTGAATTGTTAAAATGTGTTGAGAAACATATGTTGTAAAAAGGGGATATGATTTTTACAACAAAGTGAGAATCACATTTGATTTCATGGGAGATTAGGTGATACACCTAAAATATATAGTATTTTTAGACACATTTTTATATCTATTTTTTAGATATTGCACTTTAATGGAAGGTATTTTGTGTTTTTCTTGCAGATACATGTAAAAAGGGTGCAAAATTCTTAAAGGAGTGTAAAAGGATCAAATTTGGAGCAAAAAGGTGAAAAATGTGCAAAACAGATTTAGCACCGAAGTGCCAGGTCCTACGTTTAAGCGCCGGTTAAACAGAGATGGTCGTGCCTAAGCGCCAGTGGCAGTTATTGGATGAGTAAATTCAATTTTTGTAAAATTTGAAGAGGTTTTTGAGGCACCCATTGGCTTAATAGTTAGTTATAACCACCATGGATGAAAATTATCATGAAAGAATGCATCCCTTGGGAAAATACATCGAATCTAGACATATTTTGAAGAAAAACCAAGGCACCTTTTGGAAAATTATAAAAGAAAGAAGAGAAGACTTAANTGGGAGATTAGGTGATACACCTAAAATATATAGTATTTTTAGACACATTTTTATATCTATTTTTTAGATATTTCGCTTTAATGGAAGGTATTTTTGTGTTTTTCTTGCAGATACATGTAAAAAGGGTGAAAATTTCTTAAAGGAGTGAAAAAGGATCAAAATTGGAGCAAAAAGGTGAAAAATGTGCAAAAGAGATTTAGCACCGAAGCGCCAAGTCCGGCGTTTAGGCGCCAGTTAAACAGAGATGGTCGTGCCTAAGCGCTAGAGATCTCACGCTTAAGTGCCAGTGGCAGTTATTGGATGAGTAAATTCAATTTCTGTGAAATTTGAAGAGGTTTTTAAGGCACCCATTGGCTTAATAGGTAGTTATAACCACCATGGATGAAAATTATCATGAAAGAATGCATCCCTTGGGAAAATACATCGAATCTAGACATATTTTGAAGAAAACCCAAGGCACCTTTTGGAAAATTATAAAAGAAAGAAGAGAANTTCATTTACTTCTTGATTTGGCCAATCCAGATGTTAAAATTTATTGTGAGAACATGTAAGAACCGAGCTGGTGTTGTTTCAGTCAACAATTGGAAAGAATCACATGAGGTTGTGTGAATGAGAATATAGTTCATATGATTGAGTGCAAATAAATATGGAAATATCCATTGAATGGTGTAGAGTTAGAAGATTTTAAAGTGATAGGTTAAAATCCCCAGCTTGGTTTATTACTTTAGGTTCTGATACGAGATATTAGCCCTCAGGTGGAGGGAATGGAGGGAACAGGTTAAAGCCCCCAACTTGGTTTATTATTTTAGGTTTTGATACGAAATGTTAGCCCCCAGGTTGAGGGAATCGAGGGAACTCTAAAGTGAGAGCTAGTATCTTCCCTGCCTAGGCGGTCTTCAGAACTATTCAAACTTTAAATTAGTCAATGTTCTTTATAACATCTCTGCCTAGCCGGTCTTCAGAACTATTCAAACTTTAAATTAGCCAATATTCTTTATAGCATCTCTAGTAAGGGTAAATAGGTTATGATACGAGATGTTAGCCCCCAGGTGGAGGGAATTAATGGAACTCTAGAGTGAGAGATGGTATCTTCCCTACCTATTAGCCTTGAGGTGGAGAGAATCGAGGGAACTCTAGAGTGAGAGCTAGTATCTTCCCTGCCTAGCGATGCTAGCCCCCGGGTGGAGGGAATCGAGGGAACTCTAGAGTGAGAGCTGGTATCTTCCCTGCCTAGGCTCGAGATGTTAGCCCCCAGGTGGAGGGAATTAAGGGAACTCTAGAGTGACAACTCGTATCTTCTCTGCCTAGCCGATCTTCAGAACTATTCAAACTTTAAATTAGCCAATGTTCTTTATAGCATCTCTAGTAAGGGTAATGAATATTATTGCTCCTATTTGGAACAACACAATTTGCACACTTCCACAACAGAATTCCTATACTTATTACTGATTCATAACAAGAAGAAAGATATTTTCATATTTAGTGTTTTTTTTCTATAAAAACTCTAGTTATCTTTTTAAATTTTTATTGTTCTATCAAAATATTGAAAATACCAAAAATATTTAAATTTTCATTATTGCAAAAATCATCTTTAGTTTAGATAATTATCTTTTAATTAAAAATAGAAAGTTTATTGTTCAATAGTGCATATTACGTATTCTCTCTGTGGGTTTGATATTCAGGTCTTAATAAAAAAAGTCCTATATTACTTGATAATGATACGCNCTTTAGTTTAGATAATTATCTTTTAATTAAAAATAGAAAGTTTATTGTTCAATAGTGCATATTACGTATTCTTTCTATGGGTTTGATATTCAGGTCTTAATAAAAAAAATCATATATTACTTGATAATGATACGCATACTTGCGTAGTATCCCAATATATAAAAATTAAAATTTAAATTCTTATTTTTCTTCAGGATCAAGTTTTTGGTTTTGTTACAAAGTAAGAAAATATAAGTGAAATATAATCTGAATTATTGTTGTACTGTGCATATTAGCAATATCAAAGGATCAAGTTTTTGGCACCATTATCGGGGAGAAATGGATTTTAAAAGCAAATTTTANTGAAATATAATCTGAATTATTGTTGTACTGTGCATATTAGCAATATCAAAGGATCAAGTTTTTGGCACCATTGTCGGGGAGAAATGAATTTTAAAAGCAAATTTTTATTTTTAAAAAGTCTTATTTAAACTTTAAGTTATCATATCTTATCTTATTTTATTTTGTTTATTTTATTTTATTTTATTATAAGTTAGTGTATGCGTAGTTCATATTCTGAAGGACTAGTGCCCTATGATTCTAAATTAGAAAGAACTATTAGAGAAATCAGACAAACCAAAAAAATTATAAATTTTAAAAAATCCAAAAAAATTACCAAAATAGCAGACCAAAATAATCAAAATGCTAAAATTCATCAAGTGTTTAGACCCTTAAGAGATTATGTCAACCCTACTATAGATGAACTTCATTGTAGTAATCAAAAACCTATNCTAAAATTCATCAAGAGTTTAGACCTTTAAGAGATTATGTCAACCCTACTATAGATGAACTTCATTGTAGTAATAAAAAACCTACTGTAGTGTTTAATTCATTTGAGCTTAAACCTACTATTATTCAAATGATATCAAATAATCAGTTTAGGAGATCACCAACTACAGATCCAAATTTGCATCTTGCCAATTTTCTAGATTGTGTGTTACATTTAAATATGATGGTGTATCAGATGATGCCATAAGACTTAGGTTATTTCCTTTCTCACTGAGGGATAAAGCAAAGATGTTGTTGAATTTTTTAGCACATGGATATATCAAAACTAGGGGTGGTTTAGCACAAAAANACGATGGTGTATCAGATGATGCCATAAGACTTAGGTTATTTCCTTTCTCACTGAGGGATAAAGCAAAGATGTGGTTGAATTCTTTAGCACATGAATATATCAAAACTAGGGGTGGTTTAGCACAAAATNAGGTGAAAAGAATGGGACTTTCCAATGAGATCGGACAAAGATGTGTGAAAGGAGAATGACTCAAATTTGGAAGATTTTATGGAATCCAAAAAAAGGGGGACTAAGGGACGTCACAGATCCTGAGGAGAACCTCAGAGAACTTCTCAGGTTATCTTATGATTTGGCTTCAATTTAGAGGAGAAATATTTAAATGTTTCATCCTACCAGTTTTATTAATTAGGGCTTACATTCGTGTGAAACGATCACACCAATAGCCTAAAAGATATGAGGGTTTAAGTCATAACAAATGAAAACATCGGAATCCTAAAGCGATTTAGAGCTTATATTGTATAGTAAGGCTATACAACGACCTAAAAATAAGTTGAGGATTTATGTTGCACTAGGCGGACAACCTCAAAATTTTATGGCTTTTTATTTAATTCTAAAGAATGATTTAGCTAATATAGACATATTTTGATGTTGAAGATGGTCGTGTTGTTTACAATGCTAGCTCCAAGCACCTCATCGTGGCGAGTTTAAGTTTTCTAATGTGTCAAGTCCTGATGTCAAATCAAATATTTCCTAAGGTCATGTTTATTTAAAAATTATGGGGAATATTAAAGTTGATTAGAGCAACATCGGATAGGATCGTATGGTTTCCTTGTTTCGGCACTGCTATTTTCTTTCTCATTCACTTAGTCTAAATGAATTTACTAAACTCAACTCAATGAGTTTCATACTTTCTATTTAGGCCGTGGAAAATCTCATTAGAAACCATAAGTTACCTCCTCTGAGGGATTCCCGATTATCCGATAGAGAAGTTTTAATTTAGTTGCAATTTTTGTTTTATTTTANTGGTTTTAATTGAGACTTATTGTTGGTTTGACAATGATTTCTTCTTTTAAACTAAAGTGTGGTTTTGTTTTCCCCATAGATTTTGAGTAGTTTTCTTTATCTTTCTTCTTAAAATGATAAGTAATTAAGTTTTAGACAAAAGTTGTGGAAAGTATTAATCTTCAATGATGGAAGAAGTTGTAATAATTTAAATCCATGCACTTCATTTACTTCTTGATTTGGCCAATCCAGATGTTAAAGTTTATTGTGAGAACATGTAAGAACCGGGCTGGTGTTGTTTCAGTCAACAATTGGAAAGAATCACATGAGGTTGTGTGAATGAGAATATAGTTCATATGATTGAGTGCAAATAGATATGGAAATATCCGTTGAATGGTGTAGAGTTAGAGGATTTTAAAGTGATAGGTTAAAATCCCCAGCTTGGTTTATTACTTTAGGTTCTGATACTAGATATTAGCCCTTNCATTAATGTCAAAACCATTTCAAGACGCTTATGCTTTAATTGAAGAAATGACTACAAATAATTTTTAATGGCCTTTTGNCATTAATGTCAAAACCATTTCAAGACGCTTATGCTTTAATTGAAGAAATGACTACAAATAATTTTTAATGGCTTTTTAGAGGGTAAATCCTAAGAAAGTAGCCAATATTCATGAAACTGATGCATTTACCATGTCAGCAAATCAAGTTGTTGCAATTTCAAGGAAGTTAGACCAATTTGGAATGAATTTTTATCAACCAACTTCCATGATTGAAGAGAATTCATTAGGCTAAATGATAGATTCTCAAGCATCATTAAAAACTTTGAATGCCATAAATAATAAGTAGAATAACCCAAATTCAAATTATTATAACCCAGGTTGGAAGAGCCATCCCAACTTTAACTGGAATAACAATTCGGGTGATAATAATCAGCAATGGGGGAACAACCAAAGAAACTCATTGGCAAACTGGAACAACCAAGAGAATAATAATTATAGATCTACTTATCTTCCAGCTTTCAATAGTAATACACAGTTTATGAAGAAGTTGTATATAGAAGAAGTGGTGTTATAAATGGGAAATCAATTACAAAGTCAAGGAGCTATAATTAGAAATATTGAGAATCAACTTAGAAAAATAACAAATTCATTAAGTAATACAATCCAAGGAACACTTCCTAATAATACTGAATCAAATCCAAAAGACCAGAATAAAGAACAAGTAAAAGCTATTCAACATAGAAGCGGAAANAAGAAACTCATTGGCAAACTGGAACAACCAAGAGAATAATAATTATAGATCTACTTATCTTCCAGCTTTCAACAGTAATACATAGTTTATGAAGAATTTGTATATAGAAGAAGTGGTATTACAAATGGGAAATAAATTACAAAGTCAAGGAGCTATAATTAGAAATATTGAGAATCAACTTGGGCAAATAACAAATTCATTAAGTAATACATCCCAAGGAACACTTCCTAGTAATACTGAATCAATCCAAAAGACCAGAATAAAGAACAAGTAAAAGCCATTCAACATAGAAGCGGAAGAGAGTTGGAAGGTTGGGTTCAAAAAGAAATTGAAGTAGAGAGAGAAGAAATTGAAGAATCAAAAGAGGACACTCCCAAAGATTCTGAGAGATGTATTTCTTCACTAAAAATTGAGGTTTATATTAAGTTGGGTTAAATAAATTTTCTTATAAAGGAAAGCTCTTATAGTTAATTCATTTTAGATAATCGNCAAAAAGAAATTGAAGTAGAGAGAGAAGAAATTGAAGAATCAAAAGAGGACACTCCAAAAGATTCTGAGAGATGTATTTCTTCACTAAAAATTAAAGTTTATATTAAGTTGGGTTAAATAAATTTTCTTATAAAGGAAAGCTTTTATAGTTAATTCATTTTAGATAATCAAAGTCACCTAAAAAAACTCTCAATAAAAATCAGGGGATATTGTCTTCAAAGAGGTGAAAAGAATGGGACTTTCCAATGAGATCGGACAAAGATGTGTGAAAGGAGAATGACTCAAATTTGGAACATTTTATGGAATCCAAGAAAAGGGAGACTAAGGGACGTCACAGATCCTGAGGAGAACCTCAGAGAACTTCTCAGATTATCTTATGGTTTGGCTTCAATTTATAGGAGAAATATTTAAATGTTTCATCCTACCAGTTTTATTAATTAGGGCTTACATTCGTGTGAAACGATCACACCAATAGCCTAGAAGATATGAGGGTTTAAGTCATAACAAATGAAAACATCGGAATCCTAAAGCGATTTAAAGCTTATATTGTATAGTAAGGCTATACAACGACCTAAAAATAAGTTGAGGATTTATGTTGCACTAGGCGGACAACCTCAAAATCTTATGGCTTGTTATATAATTCTAAAGAACGATTTAGCTGATATAGACATGTTTTGATGTTGAAGATGGTCGTGTTGCCACAATGCTAGCTCCAAGCACCTCATCGTGGCGAGTTTAAGTTTTCTAATGTGTCAAGTCCTGATGTCAAATCAAATATTTCCTAAGGTCATGTTTATTTAAATATTATGGGGAATATTAAAGTTGATTAGAGCAACATCGGATAGGATCGTATGGTTTTCTTATTTCGGCACTGCTATTTTCTTTCTGATTCACTTAGTCTAAGTGAATTTACTAAACTCAACTCAATGAGTTTCATACTTTCTATTCAGGTCGTGGAAAATCTCGTTAGAAACCATAAGTTACCTCCTTTGAGGGATTCCCGATTATCCGATAGAGAAGTTTTAATTTAGTTGCAATTTTTATTTTATTTTCTTTGTGATTAAATTTTGAGTTGTCATATATTTTGACAGTTGTGGCAGTGAACTTTACTTGTTTAATTTTTAGTTTTGGCTTTCACATCCAGGGTGACTTTAAGCATACAAGAAAGAAACATGAGGTATGAAAAAGTAAATGCAATAACTTAAAAGCATACTTATTGATTCTTCTCGCTCTTTAACCAGAAAGGTTAGCTTTGGCAGTATGTATATAAGTGTGCAAGGATTTCAGATTGCAGNCAAGAAAGAAACATGAGGTATGAAAAAGTAAATGCAATAACTTAAAAGCATACTTATTGATTCTTCTCGCTCCTTAACCAGAAAGGTTAGCTTTGGCAATATGTATATAAGTGTGCAAGGATTTCAGATTGCAAGAGTAGATGAAGGTATAGCTACCAAACTCCAGATTATGGCTTTATTGAGTCTCGGAAGATCTTAGTGGATGATTTTAGAAAAAAATATAACAAGTTTAATTTGCCCTTCAAAACATTCAAGATATTTCAAAGTTCTCATAGCATGACTTTGAACCACTTTATAGATTTCTTAAAATATTTTGAGTTCATCTTGAAGTTATCATATCGTTTTATTAATTATCCAAGCTTAAGCTAAGGTTATCCCATTGCTCAAGGAAAATTGATGTTTTATTTATCCCAATGCTAGGACATTCAATTGATCAATTGATATTTCATTTAGGAGTTATATGGGTGGGTGCCCCTAAGGCAAATTTAAGTATGTAAAGGTTTTAATTTCCATAGTTAAAATAAATCTTGTAGTGTAAAAATGTGTTAATCATTACTCATGTTTGTTTTCGTTTGTTTTTCTCTCTTTTATTTTAGAAGGAGTTGTCAGCCTGTCAATCATCGTATACTTAAACCATTTGAATAAATCTCCCTCTCGAATCATATATGTGATTCGAAGAGGAGAGGAATTGAATAAGAAGGGACATACAAAAAAATGACAAACAAGAGAAAACACAAAATGAGGAGAGACTACGTGCCGTAAACCTCGCAAGGATATGTTAAGAGTGTCTGCACAAACAAGATCGAGCAAAAGAACCTTAAACTGACATTCGTGATAGTNAGAAAAAATTATAACAAGTTTAATTTGCCCTTCAAAACATTCAAGATATTTCAAAGTTCTCATAGCATGACTCTAAACCACTTTATAGATTTCTTAAAATACTTTGAGTTCATTTTGAAGTTATCATATCGTTTTATTAATCATCCAAGCTTAAGCTAAGGTTATCCCATTGCTCAAGGAAAATTGATGTTTTATTTATCCCAATGCTAGGACATTCAATTGATCAATCGATATTTTATTTAGGAGTTATATGGGTGGGTGCCCCTAAGGCAAATTTAAGTATGTAAAGGTTTTGATTTCCATAGTTAAAATAAATCTTGTAGTGTAAAAATGTGTTAATCATTAATCATGTTTGTTTTCGTTTGTTTTTCTCTCTTTTATTTTAGGAGTTGTCAGCATGTCAATCATCGTATACTTCCACCATTTGAATAAATCTCCCTCTCGAATCATATATGTGATTTGAAGAGGAGAGGAATTGAATAAGAAGGGACATACGACAAAATGACAAATAAGAGAAAACACAAAATGTGGAGAGACTACGTGCTGTAAACCTCGCAAGGATAGGTTAAGAGTGTCCGCCCAAACAAGATCGAGCAAAAGAACCTTAGACTGATATTCGTGACAGAATACCTACGTAGACTACCCAAAAGTAGAGAGTCAGGTGTAGGTGTTTGTTTTAGGGGTCAAGAGCCTCCCAAGGGGACATATCCCACTTGGTTAATTACATCTTGGGGGGTACCCAAGAATACTCTCAATCTTGGATTTTCGTGAACCTGGGGCAATAAGTACTCAAAGAAAGGTTATTCTGTGTGGGAATAGTTCTGATGCTTCAAAGCTTGTGCTAAGCCATCGGGCATAGAGTGAGTCTCTCACATCCCTAATGGGTAGTGGCTCATCGGCACACGAGGCCCATGAAATAACCTAAATCATCTTGAAGGGGATATCCCAACACGTCAAAGCACGTTCGGGCTATAAGGGCAGAGGATAAATCATCGTATCCTAATCGAGCCGTCAAAATGATATCAACAAAGTCAAGGAGCGACATGGCTCAAAGGGGCTCAATAAAAGGAAGGTAGAGTGATCCTAAAAAGGTAGAAGTAACTGGGTCAGGGTACTACGGACTTGTCATCCACAGTTACTAGGACCCTAAGTCTACCTGGTCGTGAAGGTAGTCGACCCAACACATCCCGATATCCCCGATCAGCAATCTGTGAATTGCATTCTCCACAGGAACCTCGGTAGGCTTGAGTTCAAAGGAATGAAACTCTATCCTATGACTAAAAGCTGAAGCTCCAAGAGATGGGATATATACCTGCCAAAGTGGCAAGGATGCCTCGCGAAGGAAAAGAAAATGGAGGTTCAGCTACAAAGTTGGAAACGCTCCAAACAAAAGGACATACACCCTGTCTGGGTCAGGGAGCCTTCTAACACCCTAGGCGCACTAGACAACCACCTATAAAGAGGTATGTTGAGCCAGTTAGGTTGGAGAAGCATGGGGACTCCTCCTCGGGACTTTCAAATATGAATGCAGTTATCTAGAGCAATCCTTAAGTATTGTGGAGGCCCTATTAGTATATGCAAGTAAGTAAATGTTGTAATTTTTAAATCCTGAATATTTTAATCCTAAATTTTAATTATCTTGAATATTTTATTTAGAATTTTGTAGAAAATCACAATTTTAGGGTCCTTAATGAGACTAGATTATATCGTGAAATGTCAAATAAACCACAGAAAAAAACAAGGAAACACATACAAGTGCAGACATGCAATATGATGCAAAAAGCAATGTAAGCCAAATCAAAATAATAAACAGGCCGGTGCCACTGGTTCAGCAACATATCCCAGAAAAGAAAGGGGCAGCCAGACTCCGCAAATACACGCCCGGTCTTAATTTTATACATTAATATAAAATGCAGAATTAAAATATGGGGCGCGAGCATCTGCTCTTAGTCCCCTCCACGTGGTTCCCGCACCAAATGCCTCGAAACCCGTACTCATATCTTATTTCTGCTACAGGACTCTCATAGACTCTAAAAGTACGTAGAGAAAAGAAAAAGACTCAATCCTGCATGAAAAAAAGTGTCAGCAGGAAAGCTCACATGCAAATAACTTATCATGAGACATGCCTTAAAAGTAGGGGAGCTAATAGCATCTACAAGCAAAAGGGTCAAAAATCATTACTTGCTCCCCCATAGCGGTAGATGTGTGTGTGCATATAAACAGGCATGGCTCCTTGCAGAAAAGCGCCCTAACACACTATCATACATATGCAACATGCAGTCACACCACAAACATAATGCAAAAGGAAGATACCTGGCTAGGGCAACCAATCCAACAGAGAACAATAGCAAGACATCAAAAAAGCTACCTGCACCCTAAATCCTAGCCTAGCACACCATCTAACGAAAGTTGCATCAGCCTGGTATCTAAGTGCGGGGTAAGTCTAGGTATAGTATGACTTTGACGAGGTCGTCATACCAACCCCATCCTAAAGATCTGAAGGATCTAAAGGGTGTCACCAAGAGTGGTGACACGAGTTAGATCTATTAGATCTTTAGCACAGTCAGACTCGTGTCAATTCCGATGAATTAACTCGCATTGCTCACCCGGATCAACCCAGCAAGCAATGCTCGTGAAGGCATCGCGATCGACACGTGGTCACTCCCCTAATGAGCTCGGCTCGCTACCTATGCAAACATGCAAATTCAAATGTAGACAGTCATGTGACAGAAGTGGCGAGTGTACCGTGGGGCGGTGACTCGGAAATGAATGGGCATATCATGGAGGCAGTGGCCCGTGTCATAGCGGCAGTGATAAAAATGGATGGGTGTACCGTAGCGACAGTGGCCCGAAGGTGTGTCTAGGCGGTAGTGACCAAAAGGGATGGGCATGTCGTGGAGACAATGGCCTGAAGAAAGGTGTACCGAGGCGGCATAGTGGTGATTCTCACTGCGGAGCATCACCCAAGTGCAAAAGCAAATACAAATACAAATGCATATGGTACAACATGCAAAAAGTCAAACATGCAATATAATTGAAAAAGCAAAATGAAAATACAAGTGATCGGTCGATCGGATTGTGGTTTCTAGTTGAACCAAAGTGATCGGTCGATCGAGCCGGAGCGATCGATCGAACCAAAGTGGGATGCTCGTCAGACCGGGGCGGCCGATCGGAGAGAGGTGAGATGCTCGTCAGATCGGGGCAGCCAGTTGGAGCGAGGTGAGATGCTCGTTGAGCCGAGTAGGCCAGTCAGAGCGAAGTGAAATGCAACATTCACTAAGCAAAAATGACATATGCATCAAACCAACATGCAGGTAGCAAACCGGGCTCGTGTTAATGACCTTACCTAGGAGACCTAAGGTTTAGAATCTTGGATTTGCGGCACCGTTGCCTCTTACTTTGGTGAGAAAATGTGGGGAGTTTCTCCCTGGATCTCCTAGGGGGAAACTTTCAATGACATCGTGAAATAGGATAGCTACAAATCTTTTTCTATTTTTGCAAACTCCTTCAGACATTGCAAAGTCAGCCAGCTACAAAGCTTCTCTCGCTTTGCCAAGTCCAACCTCCCAACTTCTCCATGTAAAGCTGGGGAATCCAAAGCAAGGGGAGTGAGGGACTCCGACCCATCGAGACTTGTGCTAAGGCTCACAACAAAGGGAGACACTTGGCTCTACGGAGGGGTATTTGGTCACGCACAAGAAGTCCTAACCTAAAAGCTGGCTCTAAGAAATCCAACAATCCATCACGCAGGCAGGTTGTTGCGCCAAACCACGCCGGCGCTCGCACCCCGTGTGGGCGATCGAACCCACATGCCTAAACACCATTAATCCTAAAGAAGCTAGGATTTTAGGAGATCTCACCACCGTGGCGGTTGCTGACACATTTTCATTGCTTGCTCTAAGCTCGCCGGCGTCCAATCCATGCTCCAGTGTGTCTTGTAGAATGTATAAAAGACAAAAAAGACCCAATGAGGTCAGAAGTCAGTGAGGTATCCGAAGTACCAAAAATAAATAATTTAGCATATAAAAATATGCGACACCAAAAAAGGTACCTTCGCGAGAGAGGATCGCTCGACGACGGTGAAAGAGGGTGAGTTTTCCTTACAAAGGAAGAGACGTTTGCACCTCTTCGAACAGCGGCAACGCTCGCTGTCCAGTGACGTCAAAGTGC
This sequence comes from Phalaenopsis hybrid cultivar, assembly GCA_002079205.1. Taxonomy (NCBI): domain Eukaryota; kingdom Viridiplantae; phylum Streptophyta; class Magnoliopsida; order Asparagales; family Orchidaceae; genus Phalaenopsis; species Phalaenopsis hybrid cultivar. The sequence continues at coordinate 61,643 of JXCR01011383.1, read as the reverse complement.
TTCGACAAAGATTCCGGTCATCCAGAAGGTAGGATAGCGAGATTAAGGAGTTAGTTCGCCAGCGGTGCGCACCAGGATCGAAAGAAATGTGGAGGACAGCCCAAAATCCGACATCTCCTTGCTGATTTTCTTCGGCATAGATACGACGTTGGCAAGGCAAAAAGGTCAGCGAGGAAAAGGTCTAGCAAATTTCAGGATCTTGGCGTCGGAGTTGGAGGGGCCGACAGATCTGTGTACGACCAAGAAGAGAAGAATAAGAGAAGGAAGAGCAAGGTGGTCGACCAAAGCTGCAGAGCCGGCAGGTCGTCAGTCGTCGGCGAGGCCAACGGGGTGACCGCCGGCAAGGAAGAAGCGACTTCAGTTTGTGAGGCTTGAGAGGTGGCGCGACTCAGCCTGCGGCNACCAAAAATAAATAATTTAGCATATAAAAATATGCGACACCAAAAAAGGTACCTTCGCGAGAGAGGATCGCTCGACGACGGTGAAAGAGGGTGAGTTTTCCTTACAAAGGAAGAGACGTTTGCACCTCTTCGAACAGCGGCAACGCTCGCTGTCCAGTGACGTCAAAGTGCTTCGACAAAGATTCCGGTCATCCGGAAGGTAGGATAGCGAGATTAAGGAGTTAGTTCGCCAGCGGTGCGCACCAGGATCGAAAGAAATGTGGAGGACAGCCCAAAATCCGACATTCTCCTTGCTGATTTTCTCCAGCATATATACAAAGTTGGCAAGGCAAAAAGGTCAGCGAGGAAAAGGTCTGGCAAATTTCAGGATCTTGGCGTCAGAGTTGGAGGGGCCGACGGATCTGTGTACGACCAAGAAGAGAAGAAGAAGAGAAGGAAGAGCGAGGTGGTCGACCAAAGCTGCAGAGCCGGCAGGTCGTCGGTCTTCGGTCGTCAGCGAGGTCAACGGGGTGACCGCCGACAAGGAAGGAGCGACTTTAGTTTGTGAGGCTTGAGAGGTGGCGCGACTCGGTCTGCGGTTGAAGGAGGGCCGCCGGAGGCATCGATTTTTGTCGTTGGTAAGGAGGAGGGCCGGCGAGGCTCGGCCACGAAGGAGGGAGCAAGGCGAACGGCTAGGGTTCGCGAACTGTTCGCAAGCGATTGGGGCGAATCACGTGAGGGAGAGAGAGGGGTAGCGTAGGTTTATGTACATAATAGTATATTATACTATATTATAATAATAATAATAATTATTATTATTATATTATTATTATAATTATCCTTTGTGTATTTTTCACCTGTACACGTCCTCACGGTGAAGTGAATGCCTTTCTTGGCTAAAATCAACATTCCGGACACGTTGGCTCAGTCCATTTCGTCATTCGAGGTCATTTGAGCCACTTTTTTTACTATCATGCCCAAAACAATAATTTGCATATTTTTACCCCTCCGACAAAGCCGTAGTGAAGCGGACATCCTCCGTAAATGAAATTGACGTTCCGGATACATTGACGTGGTCTGTTTCATCATCCGGGGTCATCTGAATCACTTCGTCAAGTGAACAGGCCAATTCGAGCCCAAATTACTCGCGATGCGCCACATAATATATGTTAGCCTGATCAGAGTCGTTCGATGTGCCAAAAGCCGACCGGCCTTCACCTAAGCGAAAATCATAGCCTTGCAGAATGTCCATGGCTATATGCCCCTCAACACATGCCAAAAAGGTCTTGGGTAGGCGTCTAAACTATCGGACGTCACGGACAGATCGTAAACTATCCTGAGTCATGCGGGTGGACACCCTACACTCGCAACATCAAAAATTGATGCCAACAATGTNTAATAGTATATTATACTATATTATAATAATAATAATAATTATTATTATTATATTATTATTATAATTATCCTTCGTGTATTTTTCACCTGTACACGTCCTCACGGCGAAGTGAATGCCTTTCTTGGCTAAAATCAACATTCCGGACATGTTGGCTCAGTCCATTTCGTCGTTCGGGGTCATTTGAGCCACTTTTTTTACTATCATGCCCAAAACAATAATTTGCATATTTTTACCCCTCCGACAAAGCCGTAGTGAAGCGAACATCCTCCGTAAATGAAATTGATGTTCCGGATACATTGGCGTGGTCTGTTTCATCATCCGAGGTCATCTGAATCACTTCGTCAAGTGATCGGGCCAATTCGAGCCCAAATTACTCCCGACGCGCCACATAATATATGTTAGCCTGATCAGAGTCGTCCGATGTGCCAAAAGCCGACCTGCCTTCACCTAAGAAAAAATCATAGCCTTGCAGAATGTCCATGGCTACATGCCCCTCAACACGTGCCAAAAAGGTCTTGGGTAGGTGTCTAAACTATCGGACGTCACAGACAGATCGTAAACTATCCTGAGTCATGCGGGTGGACACCCTACACTCGCGACATCAAAAATTGATGCCAATAATGTTTTTTTCTAAATCCAATCAAATGAGTTTGAATGTCAAGCCTAGGTCAATACCAAGCCCTGAACAATCACAATAGGTGAAATGGCAACTAACAAAATTTTGAATTAAATGACATGCATTCTTATTGAAAGATCACTTTTGTCATCAATTATGGGCTTAAAATTAACAAAATATTATCTTTCTAACTCGAACCCATCACTTGAGAATCATTTAATTTTGATTGACTTCCAAGTCATGATAATTCAGGAAATTATAATTTTGTTTTTATTATAGAAAAGGTGGCAAATGAGTTCCTATATTTTAATCCCATTGTATTTCAATCATCCAAACATGTTTATTAGGNCCCATCACTTGAGAATCATTTAATTTTGATTGACTTCCAAGTCATGATAATTCAGGAAATTATAATTTTGTTCTTATTATAGAAAAGGTGGCAAATGAGTTCCTACATTTTAATCCCATTGTATTTCAATCATCCAAACTTGTTTATTAGAATCAAAATTATTCATCTTCCCTTTATTAATCCTAAGTTTTTTATTAAGTCACCAAAATCTAAAGTTACTCTTTTGCATTTGGGCTCTTCACCTCATAACTCATTAATCAAAATTCAAATGACTTTAAGAATTTAGAGTGTCCTATCCATGGGTCAACTATGACATCAGAGAAGAAAATGTGAGTTTCCAAAATTTAATTTAATTTAAATAATCATTTAAATTTAAAAGGTAATATTTTCAAAATTGATTTTACTTAACTATCCAAAATAAAGTTTTTATTAATGAGAAAATTTTTAGATGTCCCCTTAGGTCAGAGAAACACTTAGACAAAATTCCATGATTTTTTTTTAATTAAATTCCTATCAATATTATTCAATTATGAATCAATTTTAATAATTTAATTAAATGTAAAATAATATTTCAATTATCAAAATTACCTTTATATTTTTATTAAACCTCTCTGAGTTTAGAGGGCTTAGAGAAACAAATGTTGTATTTTTATGATTTTTAATTTATTTATTATAATTATTTTAATGGGAAAATAAGGAAACTTCATTTTTAAGCTTTAAAATTTTCTTTTAACTTAAAAAAACTAGGAAAAATATCCTAATGAGTTCTAAGTGATCAGAGAACAATTAGGCACATTTTAAAATATTTTGGTATTTTTAGGATTTTTAATTATTTTAAATTATTTTAAATTCAAAATAACGCTAAAAAATCAAGTATTTTTTTTCAAAAATAAGTTTTNTAAGGAAACTTCATTTTTAAGCTTTAAAATTTTCTTTTAACTTAGAAAAACTAGGAAAAATATCCTAATGAGGTCTAAGTGATCAGAGAACAATTAGGCACATTTTAAAATATTTTCATATTTTTAGGATTTTTAATTATTTTTAATTATTTTAAATTCAAAATAACGCTAAAAAATCAAGTATTTTTTTTTCAAAAATAAGTTTTATTTTTTCTAAGTGCCCTTACTCACAAGGAACTCAGAAAAACACTTTTCATAATTTTTTTAAGTGTATTTAATTTAATATAATTATTTTTGTACAACAATATAAGGTTTGTAAGAAAATCAACTTTAGTGCTCAAACTTAGTCAATTAGTTTTTAAATTTTTGTAGTGGACAAACATGTTTTTTTACACACTATGAAATTAATTTTGTTAATTTANATAAGTTTTATTTTTTCTAAGTGCCCTTACTCACAAGGAACTCAGAAAAACACTTTTCATAATTTTTTTAAGTGTATTTAATTTAATATAATTATTTTTGTACAACAATATAAGGTTTGTAAGAAAATCAACTTTAGTGCTCAAACTTAGTCAATTAGTTTTTAAATTTTTGTAGTGGGCAAACAGGTTTTTTTTACACACTATGAAATTAATTTTCTTAATTTATTATTATTATTTAACTTACATAAATTAAAGCAAGATATATACATTTAATTAATTATAGAAATGTACAAAACAATTCAAATCATCATGACATTTTTCCTGAACTTCTTTGACCATAAGAAACCTACTAAAATTAGTCCCATAATTTTCCAAGTGATATTCCAATTGATATAATTAAAATAAGCCAAAATAGTCATCTTAGCTAAAAAATTAGGGTTAAAGACACAGAGATGTCCTCTGACCATGGAAAAATCAGAGGGCATCCCCCTGTCATAAGGAATGAACCTTAAAAATTTCAAGCCATGATGAGCAATGCTTGATTATAATGAATTAAAATACTCCAGAGAGTGTTTAATTCATTAAAAACCAAAGAGTCAAAAAATAATTTTTATTTTTATCCTACATTATTCTCCTCTGTTCACCAAGCAAGAGGGTATTTTTATTTTATTTTTTTATGATTTTTCTACACAAAGATATGATTTTTCAAATTTTTACTATTTATTTAAATCAAGAAATTCCTAACTTTCTATTTATCCAACTCATCCACCGTGTCATCCTCGTCCTTTCTGAAGCAACACAAGTTGCATTCTGGTTTGGCACCATCATCTGAATTGATAACCACGTGTATCGCTGTTCACGCGCGAAGACTTTTTCTGGCTCAATCTCATACATTCGTTCAATACACGCATGATCAGACGGCTGTCCGTCATCATCCTTTATAGCCAGAGCCTGTGATATGTTAAGCTTTGAGACCTAAGATCTCGCTCGATACTCAATNGATGAGCAATGCTTGATTATAATGAATTAAAATACTCCAGAGAGTGTTTAATTCATTAAAAACCAAAGAGTCCAAAAATAATTTTTATTTTTATCCTGCATTATTCTCTTTTGTTCACCAAGCAATAGGGTATTTTTATTTTATTTTTTTATGATTTTTCTACACAAAGATATGATTTTTCAAATTTTTACTATTTATTTAAATCAAGAAATTCCTAACTTTCTATTTATCCAACTCATCCACCGTGTCATCCTCGTCCTTTCTGAAGCAACACAAGTTGCATTCTGGTTTGGCACCATCATCTGAATTGACAACCACGCGTCTCGTTGTTCACGCACGAAGACTTTTTCTGGCTCAATCTCATACATTCGTTCAATACACGCATGATCAGACGGATGTCCGTCATCATCCTTTATAGTCAGAGTCTGTGATATGTTAAGCTTTGAGACCTAAGGTCTCGCTTGTTACTCAACTAAATCACATGAATTTTGTTCCTGCACCTTCATCTACTCAAGACGAGCACATCCATACGGTTACAATGCTACTAGATTTTTGGAAGATGAAAGCAATAGAAATAAAATATCTTTTTCCATATCATGAATCAGTAATTATTATAGGAATTTTACTGTGAAAATATTTACATTTTGTTGTGCAAAATAGGAGCAATATTATTTCATACCCTTACTAGAGATTCTATAAAGAACATTGGTTAATCTAAAGTTTGAATAGTTCTAAAGAAGGATTAGGTAGGGAATATACTAGCTCTCACTCTAGAGTTCCCTCTTCTCCCTCCACTTGGNGATGCTCGTCAGGCCGGGGCGGCCGATCGGAGAGAGGTGAGATGCTCGTCAGATCGGGGCAGACAGTTGGAGCGAGGTGAGATGCTCGTTGAGCCGAGTAGGCCAGTCAGAGCGAATGGAAATGCAAAATGCACTAAGCAAAAATGACATATGCATCAAACCAACATGCAGGTAGCAAACCGGGCTCATGTTAACAACCTCACCTAGGAGACCTAAGGTTTAGAATCTTAGATGTGCGGCACCGTTGCCTCTTACTTTGGTGAGAAAATGTGGGGAGTTTCTCCCTAGATCTCCTAGGGGAAACTTTCCATGACATCGTGAAATAGGATAGCTACAAATCTTTTTCTATTTTTGTGAACTCCTTCAGACATCGCAAAGTGAGCCAGCTACAAAGCTTCTCTCGCTTTGCCAAGTCCAACCTCCCAACTTCTCCATGTAAAGCTGGGGAATCCAAAGCAAGGAGAGTGAGGGACTCCGACCCATCGAGACTTGTGTTAAGGCTCACAACAAAGGGAGACACTTGGCTCTACGGAGGGGTATTTGGTCACGCACAAGAAGTCCTAACCTAAAAGCTGGCTCTAAGAAATCCAACGATCCATCACGCAGGCAGGTCGTTGCGCCAAACCACGTCGGCGCTCGCACCCCGTGTGGGCGATCGAACCCACACGCCTAGACACCATTAATCCTAAAGAAGCTAGGATTTTAGGAGATCTCACCACCGTGGCGGTTGCTGACACATTTTCATTGCCTGCTCTAAGCTCGCTGACGTCCAATCCATGCTCCAGTGTGTTTTGTAGAATGTATAAAAGACAAAAAAGACCCAATGAGGTCAGAAGTCGGTGAGGTATGCGAAGTACCAAAAATAAATAATTTAGCATATAAAAATATGCGACACCAAAAAAGGTACCTTCGCGAGAGAGGATCGCTTGACGACAGTGAAAGAGGGTGAGTTTTCCTTGCAAAGGAAGAGACGTTTGCACCTCCNCAACAAGTCTAAATTAACACCAAATGCAGTCACAAAGATAAAAACTTTTCTCAAATTCCTCTCCACCAAACTTTTGAAGTTCCTTTGAATCTCTTCTTTTCTTTTACAATCCTCCCTAGGTGTGTTTGTCGAACCCTAGAGNCAACAAGTCTAAATTAACACCAAATGCAGTCACAAAGATAAAAACTTTTCTCAAATTCCTCTCCACCAAACTCTTGAAGTTCCTTTGAATCTCCTCTTTTCTTTTACAATCCTCCCTAGGTCTGGTTGTTGAACCCTAGAACATTAAAATCTCTCTATTTCACTAACAAACTACAATAGATTCTTACTTAGAACTATCTAATCACTTTCTCCTTCACTAGGAATGAGAAAAGTTAAAAGAAGCCCTAAATAAAATCCTACAACTCCTTACTTTCTTCTTTTTAAAAGTTTCATAAGTCTTATATATAAATATATATATAATTTACACAGTGATGGGAAATCTACTGGAATTGATGTATTCCACATAGATATTGAACCTGGTCCAGATATAGCTGAAGATTCCCCACCTCAGAAAGAAGCAAATACACAAATAGTACACGTACCCCANCTAAATAAAATCCTACAACTCCTTACTTTCTTCTTTTTAAAAGTTTCATAAGTCTTATATATAAATATATATGTAATTTACACAGTGATGAGAAATCTACTGGAATTGATGTATTCCACACAGATATTGAACCTGATCCATATATAGCTGAAGATTCCCCACCTCAGAAAGAAGCAAATACACAAATAGTACACGTACCCCCTGCCCCAGATATAGTCCAGGAAATGCAACAGATCATGGAAGATGAATGACAAACATAGAAGGGAAGGAAAAAAGAAGAAAATCCCTAGAGATGCTCAGGATGACACTTATATCTTGGAGGCAGGAAGTTCATGCTCAACTAGTACGGAATCTCTCACGAGGCTCACTAGGGGAGAGATAAATCTTTTCAACATTATTAACCTACTATGTTGGAATAAAAGGGGGACTGCCCGCCCCCTTTCTCTAAAAAGGCTACAACATCTAAACAGAAAACATAAGCTATGGTGCATGGAAATTTTGGAGCCTTTTACTCACTAAAACCTTAAAAAAAATTTTAAGTTTTTCCTTGGTTTTAAGCTATTCCCTAATTGTACTAACAATATGGTTTNGGCTACAACATCTAAACAGAAAACATAAGCTATGGTGCATGGAAATTTTGGAGCCTTTTACTCACTAAAACCATAAAAAGTTTTTTAAATTTTTCCTTGGTTTTGAGCTATTCCCTAATTGTACTAACAATATGGTTATTCTTTAGAGTGGAACTGAAATGCTCCATTCTCCATGACCATCCACAACTTCTTCATTTCTCTTTTGATTTGGTAGGTCATATTGGCATGGCCACCATAATGTATGTTGGGTGCACTAGAATAGCTAGACAAGAGCTATGGCAGGAACTACATAAGGTCCACCAAAATGAAGTGGATAGATGGCTGGTAGGGGGAGATTTTAATTGTCTTGCCTCCTTATAAAAGAAAGGAGGCAAGCCCCCTAATTTCTCCACAATGAACACCTTTAATGATTATATTCAAGCCTCAGATTATTTGACCTAGGCTTTACTGGTCCTTAATTCACTTGGAGGAGGGGAAAATTATGGGAGAGATAGACAAATTCTTTGCTAATGATCACTGGATACAAGAGTTCATACATACAACTATCACCCATCTCAATTTTGCTGGCTCAGATCATATACTTCTGCTCTTTACTGTTCTACTGCTCAAAAGCAAGGGAAAGCCTCTTTCAGATACTTAAACTTCTGTTCTAAGCTGAAGACTTTCTATCTACTGTCTCAGCACATTGGAGAGACAATGACCATCAAAGCCTTTAGATCAGATTAAGGCAACTACAGAAAAAAGTTGGGATTGCCTTAAACTAATGAAACTGGAAAACTTTTGGTAATATCTTAGCTGGAGTGGAAAAAGATGAAAGACACTTGATAGAAATGGAGGAACTGGTAGCTAATGGACTTACTGAAGAAGATCAACTTTGGGAAGCAAATGAGCATCTCCTCACTGTAGTGGCAAGACAAGAAGATTTTCTGAAATAAAAAGCCTCAGCTAATAGATTCATGGATGGAGATTGAAACACTAAGTGCTTCCATTCCAGTATCAAATAAAGAAGAAAATGCAATGAAATTCACTCAATAAAGGATGAGCAAGGCGGATGGGTTAATAACCCTCAAGATATTGTTGATAATGTTGTGAATTACAGCAAAACCCTCATGCTGAACCCTGAGGAATCCAGACCTCCACTAGACCCAGAACTTTTTATTACTGATAAAGAAATNCACAACTTCTTCATTTCTCTTTTGATTTGGTAGGTCATATTGGCATGGCCACCATAATGTATGTTGGGTGCAATGGAATAGCTAGACAAGAGCTATGGCAGGAACTACATAAGGTCCACCAAAATGTAGTGGATAGATGGCTGGTAGGGGGAGATTTTAATTGTCTTGCCTCCTCCTTATAAAAGAAAGGAGGCAAGCCCCCTAATTTCTCCACAATGAACACTTTTAATGATTATATTCAAGCCTCAGAATTATTTGACCTAGGCTTTACTGGTCCTAAATTCACTTGGAGGAGGGGAAAATTATGGGAGAGCTAGACAAATTCTTTGCTAATGATCACTGGATACAAGAGTTCATACATACAACTATCACCCATCTCAATTTTGCTGGCTCAGATCATATACTTCTGCTCTTTACTGTTCTACTGCTCAAAAGCAAGGGAAAGCCCCTTTCAGATACTTAAACTTCTGTTCTAAGCTGAGGACTTTCTATCTACTGTCTCAGCACATTGGAGAGACAATTACCATCAAAGCCTCTAGATCAGATTAAGGCAACTACAGAAAAAAGTTGGGAGGGCCTTAAACTAATGAAACTGGAAAACTTTTGGTAATATCTTAGCTGGAGTGGAAAAAGCTGAAAGACACTTGATAGAAATGGAGGCACTGGTAGCTAATGGACTTGCTTAAGAAGATCAACTTTGGGAAGCAAATGAGCATCTCCTCACTGTAGTGGCAAGACAAGAAGATTTTCTGAAATAAAAAGCCTCAGCTAATAGATTCATGGATGGAGATTGAAACACTAAGTGCTTCCATTCCAGTATCAAATAAAGAATAAAATGCAATGAAATTCACTCAATAAAGGATGAGCAAGGCAGATGGGTTAATAACCCTCAAGATATTGTTGATAATGTTGTGAATTACAGCAAAACCCTCATGTTGAACCCTGAGGAATCCAGACCTCCACTAGACCCAGAACTTTTTATTACTGATAAAGAAAACACTCAAAGCATTCAATTGCAGGCAACCTCTACTGAGGAGAAAATTTGGCTGGCTTTGTCAGAAATAGATGGTAATAAAGCAGCAGGTTCAAATGGCTTGACATCAGATTTTTACAAGAAAGCTTGGCAGGTAATCAAGGTGGACTTGGTACAGGATATTCAAAGTTTCTTCCAAAGTCATGATCTACCCTAAATACTTATGTTCCTGTACCATCGTTCTGATGCCCAAATCCTCTTCTAAAAAATAGTGAAACAAGTTTAGGACTATCAGCCTGACTACTTTAGTCTCCAAGACAAAACGTAAGCTCCTGTTTAGGAGACTTCAGCCCCATCTACAACAACTGATAAGTCCTAAGCAAGCTGCCTTTGTTAAGGGGAAATACATTAGAGACAATGTCCTCCTAACCCAGGAATTATTAAATGATTTAGATCAACCTTGCAAGGGGGAAATGTGATCTATAAATTAGATTTAAAAAAGGCTTATGACCTACTTGACTGGGAATTCCTATTTTCTTTCTTGAAGGTCAGGGTGTTCTCATTGGCCTCCTGCCTTATCATCAAAAGATGGCTGCTAGTAAATGTTCATTTTGTATTGGTCAATGGACAAGCTCATGGGTTCTTCACTGCCTCCCAGGGTCTCAAACAAAGAGATCCTTTAGCCCCCACCATCTTCATTATGACTTTGGATTACTTATCCAGATTGATGGATGGANAATCACTCAAAGCATTCAATTGCAGGCAACCTCTACTGAGGAGAAAATTTGGCTGGCTTTGTCAGAAATAGACGGTAATAGAGCAGCAGGTTCAAATGGCTTGACATCAGATTTTTACAAGAAAGCTTGACAGGTAATCAAGGTGGACTTGGTACAGGATATTCAAAGTTTCTTCCAAATTCATGATCTACCCTAAATACTTATGTTCCAGTACCATCGTTCTGATGCCCAAATCCTCTTCTAAAAAATAGTGAAACAAGTTTAGGACCATCAGCCTGACTACTTTAGTCTCCAAGACAAAATGTAAGCTGTTGTTTAGGAGACTTCAGCCCCATCTACAACAACTGATAAGTCCTAAGCAAGATGCCTTTGTTAAGGGGAAATACATTGGAGACAATGTCCTCCTAACCCAGGAATTATTAAATGATTTAGATCAACCTTTCAAGGGGGAAATGTGATCTATAAATTAGATTTAAAAAAGGCTTATGACCTACTTGACTGGGAATTCCTATTTTCTTTCTTGAAGGTCAGGGTGTTCTCATTGGCCTCCTGCCTTATCATCAAAAGATGGCTGCTAGTAAATGTTCATTTTGTATTGGTCAATGGACAAGCTCATGGGTTCTTCACTGCCTCCCAGGGTCTCAAACAAAGAGATCCTTTATCCCCCACCATCGTCATTATGACTTTGGATTACTTATCCAGATTGATGGATGGGAAATCCCAAAGGAAACATTATGCAAAATACCATCATAAGTCTAATTTGGATATAAGCCATCTCATCTATGCTGATGATATTATTTTTTGTCTAGAGCTAGCAGAGATGCTACAAATCTTTTACATAAGTGCCTGCAGAAATTCCAAGCTGTGTCAGGGCTGATAATCAATAAATAGAAATGTCAGATTATATTCAATAAAAGGTTTGCTTTCTCTACTAAATATTGGATACTCAACCTCACTGGATTCTCTATCATGTCTATGCCTTTTAAATATCTGGGGGTCCTCTTCTGAAAGGAAGAACCAAACTAAATCACTTTGATGAGGTAGTCACTAAAACTAATTCAACATTGCAAAGCTGGACTAAATCCTTTCTTTCTAATGGTGGCAAGATCACATTATTGAGAAGCATTCTAACCAACTTCCTTTCTTATATACTATAAATGGTTGTGATGAAAAAGAGCACTCAATTGTTACTAGAGAGATCCTTCAACAGATTTCCTTAGGCTGGTAATAGGACGCAACTACACTAAGCAAGCTGGCAAAAACCTGCCAAACCAAAAAATGCTGTGGGATTAGGTTTTAAAAGGTTCCAATAATTACAAGAATTGAGCATATGCAAATTAAGGCTGAAGTTCAAGCAACAAAATTCTCTATGGTCAAAATTTAGGTGGGAAAAATAGTATAAACACTTACTTCCAAAGCAAGTAACCAAAAGAGCGGTGACTCCAGAATCAGAGTCAACCTTCTGAAGTTTAGAAATGAGGCAGAGAAGTTATTTCTATGGGACATTAGGAAAGGAAAACTTAACTTCTGGCTGGACAGTTGGTGTCCAGAAAACTTCATTAACCCTCTATCTAGGGTGTGTGACACTAATCTATTGGTGGAAGATTACTTGGAGGGAAACTCCTCGTCTCTAGATTTCCTTCTCTCTTTCTTGGACCAACATTCAGTGGCAAGAATCTCCAAAATTCCATTTGATAGATCTCTGGAAGTCAAGCTGATGATTGAAAGGAAGTCCACTCAAAGTATCACTAAAACCATATATTGTAAACTCTATAGTTTGGAGAAGGTATCTTGGGGAAACTACCTCTGGAATAAACATCTCACTCCATCCATGTTGTTCTTTAGCGTGCGAATTTTCTAAAAGTTGCTACCAACTAATGATATATTGAAACTTAAAGGTTTAAAGGGGCCTTCCATCTATCAACTGTGCAAAGAAGATGATGTTTTTTAATCCATCTTTTTTTTGGCTGCAAGTTCTCCCATGAGGTCTGAAGATCACTTATACAACACTTGAAGATTGATACAATGCACCTGGAGTGGACTAATATATTGGAATGTTGGAAGGACTGGGTAAGCATCAAATTGGGTCCAATCCCTTTCATTGTTTCTTGACATATCTGGTCTGTCAAAAATCAAAAAATATCTGAGGAGATATATGCTACTTCAGGTATAGTGACTATCAATTGCTTAGCCTTCATCAGTAAACTAATTCAATTAAAGAAGTTTCCCAACATTCTCAGAACTACTCCTATTGCTGGACAAGGCTATTTTATGTTATCAAGGGCTTCTAAGATAAACCTCCCTTCCCCACAATAAAAGTTAACACTGATGAAAGATTCTCAACTCATGGGGTTGGGATTGGGGGTGTATTCAGGGTCCATAATGACAGATGTTTATTGTTCTATCTGTCCCCACTTGTTGCAAAGGATACTCTAGAATCTGAAGTTGTGGCACTATACTGGGCTCTCAAGCTGGCTAGTATTAATAACCGGAAGCAGTTGCAAATTGAAGTGGATTCCTCCATCTTATTGGACTATGTTAGAGGGAACAACACTCCCCCTTGGCACATTCTGTCGTGAACCAAACATATTAATTCCTTGAGTAAGGAACTAAGTATCAATTCAAATTTCATATACAGGGAAGTNCAAATTGAAGTGGATTCCTCCATCTTATTGGACTATGTTAGAGGGAACAACACTCCCCCTTGGCACATTCTGCCGTGAACCAAACATATTAATTCCTTGAGTAAGGAACTAAGTATCAGTTCAAATATCATATACAGGGAAGGTAATAGGCCGACTAACTTTTTAGCAAAGAGGGGAGGGGAGACACAAGATGTAATTGTATCTTCCTTACCAACCCCATCTCTCAGTTTTTTTTACTTTAAGGGGACTTAATTAAAGGCCCCTCACCTTAGATTTGTAACTTCTGTTTGAACTTAATATGATCTATCTTTTGCCAATATATATATATATATATATATATATATATCAATCTTATTCAAGTCCTCCTTTTAATAGTTTTTCAAAAGGTGTTTTGGTATCTCTTCAAAATATTTCCATATTAATTGAATCTTTCATTAGTTGCCTCTTTTCAAGTGCTATTTCAATGTATTTCNCCTTAGATTTGTAACTTCTGTTTGAACTTAATATGATCTATCTTTTGCCAATATATATATATATATATATATCAATTCTATTCAAGTCCTCCTTTTAATAGTTTTTCAAAAGGTGTTTTGGTGTCTCTTCAAAATATTTCCATATTAATTGAATCTTTCATTAGTTGCCTCTTTTCAAGAGCTATTTCAATGTATTTTGTGCCCATTAATTGTAATTAAAATTTTCACCAAGAGTTGCTTCAAACACCCCTTCAAAATTCGTCCAAAATTCTTTAAATTTACATCATAACTACCTGGCCTGTAAGCGTGAGGTCTTCGGCACTTAGACACGACCTTCTCTATCTCTTAGCGCTTAAGTGTCAGTCCTAAGCGTTTAGGCGTCACATTTTATTTTCACAGCTTCTTCATTTTTGCTCCAAATTTGATCTTTTTTTACTACTTTTACCATATTTCATCCATTTAATTACACCTAAAAGGGAAACACATAAATATCTCACATTAAAGCGNCGTTTAGGCGTCACATTTTATTTTCACAGCTTCTTCATTTTTGCTCCAAATTTGATCTTTTTTTACTACTTTCACCATATTTCATCCATTTAATTATACCTAAAAGGGAAACACATAAATATCTTACATTAAAGCACAATATCCTTAAAAATAGGTATAAAATTTGCACAAAAATGATATATATTTTAGGTATATCAGTTATCAATTTGGGTCACCTTGTCGAAACCCTAAGCCCACTTACCCAAGGATTGGGGGACTTGAGCCCATACAAGTGAGGTCCAGTTCTAACCCTAGTTTGTAAATATGTCTTGGGGAGTGGAATGAGTCCTCGCAAAAGTGAGGTCAAGACTACATTCAATAAAATTTTTTGTCGGATTATTACAATAATTTGCAACACCACTGTAACTNTAGTTTGTAAATATGTCTTGGGGAGTGGAATGAGTCCTCGCAAAAGTGAGGTCAAGACTACATTCAATAAAAATTTTTGTTGGATTATTACAATAATTTGCAACACCACTGTAACCAAATGCATCTTCCTGTATTTTTAAAATGCATCACACCAAATAAGCTGCACCAAGAGTACCCTTAATGGCTTTTCATTTTGTCATTTCTTACAGAAGAAGCTAGCCATTTGTTTAATTTTATTGTTTTCTTTTTTTTAATTAAAAAAATATATGATATTAAGTTTGTGCTTTGCTAACAGCTACTCTTTTAATTTGTAGAGGTAATGATTGTTTTAATGACTTGTGTTGGTCTGTGTTGGACCTAAGTTAAACCACAGTTTACCTGAGTTGGACATGAATTGGTCTAGTTTGTACCTTGGTTGNTGGCTTTTCATTTTGTCATTTCTTACAGAAGAAGCTAGCCATTTGTTTAATTTTATTGTTTTCTTTTTTTTATTAAAAAAAATATATGATATTAAGTTTGTGCTTTGCTAACAGCTACTCTTTTATTTTATAGAGGTAATGATTGTTTTAATGACTTGTGTTGGTCTGTGTTGGACCTAAGTTAAACCACAATTTACCTGGGTTGGACCTGAATTGTTCTAGTTTGTACCTTGGTTAACTCGGGGTTGAACCTGGGTTGAACTTGGTTGGACTTGAGTTAGATTTAGGTCAAGTCAGGTTAGGTTTGGCTCAGGTTAAGGTTAGGATTTGATTATGTTTTGGGTTTGGGTTAGGCTCGGTTTGGGTTGACCTGGATTGGACCCTAACATAAACCTAATATAAAGTTATTGATTTGANGGTCAAGTCAGGTTAGGTTTGGCTCAGGTTAAGGTTAGGATTTGATTATGTTTTGGGTTTGGGTTAGGCTCGATTTGGGTTGACCTAGATTGGACCCTAACATAAACCTAATATAAAGCTATTGATTTGTGTTGACTCAAACTTAAGTTAATTAAATTAAATTAAACATAAGCAAACTTAAATAAAATAGAGAAGAGAAGAAGTCCTACCAGAGAGGAGTTAGGCTGTGATTGTTTGCTGGAGGAGGAGAAAGCTTAAAATCTTCTTCTTCTTGCATGTTCTTCTTTGTGTTGATGATAGTGTTCAAGTGTGCAAAGTGTCAAGTGAAAATGAGGGTGTGTTTATTTATATTCTCCATAGGCAGTGGCAAAGGCCTCAGTGACCATCAATTAGGGTGGTATATCGACGATCATGATCGTTCTAGCAGTTGGAGATCTTATAGATTTGTAGCCAACAAACCATCACATCCATTCATCACTAGATTTATGGATGAAAGCCTTGTATCAATGGCATAGCATGGGATGTGAACACACAAACAATAGGTGTGACCAATTCCAAGAAGCATTGATGTGTGGCTACACTCAACCTATTGTGACTACGCCCGAGAACATCCAGGTGTGGTTGCACTCAAACTGGTTGCGACCACGCCATTGACTATGTCCGAATCAAGCTTGACCACACCCATGAATAACTGGGCATGTCTATGCCTAAACCACACAAGACCAAACTAGTCCAAAAGTAGGATGGTGTACGTTGAGTTGAACGTAAGATGGTTGACAAAAATGAAAGTCAATAGCTTTGTCTAGGTGTGGTTTTACTGATTGTCTNAAGCCTTGTATCAATGGCATAGCATGGGATGTGAACACACAAACAATAGGTGTGACCAATTCCAAGAAGCATCGATGTGTGGCTACACTCAACCTATTGTGACTACGCCTGAGAACATCCAGGTGTGGTTGCACTCAAACTGGTTGCGACCACGCCATTGACTATGTCCAAATCAAGCTTGACCACACCCATGAATAACTGGGCATGTCTATGCCTAAACCACACAAGACCAAACTAGTCCAAAGGTAGGGTGGTGTATGTTGAGTTGAACGTAAGATGGTTGACAAAAATGAAAGTCAACAGCTTTGTCTATGTGTGGTTTTACTGATTGTCGAATGGTTTGTTTCACATCAGTATTTTTAGCATATGTATATCATTTTTTTAGTTGCATTTACAAAATTTAAACTATGCATAAGACTAATTTTGCATGATCATAGTTGATCAGCCACTATTGGTTAGCTCGATTGGTCGATCAACCACATTTGTTCAGTTGGACTTACTGGTTGGCCACCTTGGGCCAGTCGGCAATTTTAGATCAATTGGACAGGTTGCATGTATTCAATTAGATGCAANAGCTCGATTGGTCGATCAACCACATTTGTTCAGTTGGACTTACTGGTTGGCCACCTTGGGCCAGTCGGCAATGTTAGATCAATTGGACAGGTTGCATTTATTCAATTAGATGCAACTTTATTTAGTGGTATTTGAAGAAAGCATCTATGAAGCTCATGGTGGAGTAGTCGATGGCTAATACAATGAGCACATTGATTTATTGTGGGGGGTAGCTATCTATTTAAAAAGCTGAGTTGAGATTAGTGAAATGCATACATTTAGTATTTTTCATCCAAACTTTGAAATCATCGCCATGTTGGTTACTTAGTCTATGTGTTGCACCTTCATGATGCATTTAGCATCATGTATCTTTCGCATTTCTATTAAAATTGGTACTGACATTGTGAGCGTTGTTGATTACATCTCTTACTTCATAGGTCGAGCCATTGAATCAATGTTTAGCCTATGGCAAGCTTCATTGATTAAAACTTCCAAAATCTCCTCAACAAACCAAGTGAGTACAACACAATATTTGCTTAGATTGTCATCTAGTTCACCGATGTACCCTATATTAAAGGTGCAAATAGTCAAAATACTTTATCAATATTTTCCTGCATAATGGTGATCCATTTAATTGTCTTACTGGTTTCCAGACCACTCCCTCACTAGATATCAATCACCAATGCTTCTTAGTGTACATTGCATATGACCCGCGTGTTGCAAGTGCGTGATTTCTCCAAGTTGCCTTGGATAGTGATAACATCTTCTTTATATGGGAACTTCCAATTTATGTTGTAGGTGAGAATAATAGCCTTGAATGTGTTTATGAGGGGAGTCTGAAAATAGAGCTATGCCTCTAGTGCTAAAATATGATGATTAACCACGACAGTGAACTATTTATTGCTTTTGGATTAAGTGACCAATAAAGTGAAAAGTTCTAGTGCTTCATTCATCTTAGCTGAGAAACCATAAAGTAGTCAACATGATGGTAAACAATTGTAGGGTACCTAAGTTAATATTATTAATATTAAATTTAAAAAAAAATATTAATTGAGCTCCTTATGTTGATGTGAATGTTGTTGATTTAGTAGTTAGTGATCAGGGTCACAAACAATGTTGTGTCATTGATCAGGGTCACCCTTTGCTTGGTAGGTTATTTTTTATGAAAAAATTGGTGGTCAATGCATGATTTGCTATTAAAATGATATTTTTATGCACTTTTCATCTGAGAAAAGTTTTTTTAGCCTAGCTTGATGAGATGCTTTAACAACAACTCCAATAAGTATCATTAGGAAAATACCTACAATGTGAATCACTTAGGTGGGAGCATGTTCATTGAGGGTTTTTTTAGATGGGCTTTTCCCTATGTTTGAGTTATTGCTCATCTTTCCATAAACACCTACAATTTATTCGACTTGATTATCTCCTCACATAAGCTTCAAAGGTAGTTACACTCCTTATAATGTCCATGATCCTAGTGGTAAGCACATTATATTTTTGGGTCATGTATGTACCCTCCTGCCTTTATTGTCATAGTCTTTTATATATACTCATTATTTTGATTGCCTTCTATTATTCAATAAATGAGAGCCTCAAGGGAGACTATCATAGTATCAAGTGAGCAGGGCCAGAGACCTCCTCCATAAGTGCTAACCTACTTGCTTTTCTTTGTACCGGGCTTGTCCTATATCAAGAGTAAATGAACTTGCTATTAAAAGAAGCAGGTTCATTGCTCTTCAAACCTCAATTCATGATTGCTCACATCGGGCTTATGAAAGTTCCTTTTTGGTGGGTGTATTCTCTTGTGTTTTTCTTGTGCAAAGACAATTGATAAGCTATAAATCTTCTAGTGATATGCAATCGTTTACCCGTTTCAATAACGTAGCTAATTTTTTGGGTGCTATAAGCCAAGTGCATAAAATAATTGGCCTTCTTTCAACCCTTAAGCCATGACTACTTCGAGTTCTAAGTGCCTTAGTTCTAGCATTTCTCTCTAAAGCAAGTTACGAAAGCTCTCTAGATCTTTATAGGTTCCTTGCATAGTTAAAGCAATGTCTGTAAATTCTTCTGTGGCTTTTGAGCACTAGTGAATTGTGCTATAAATATCTGCTTGAAATATGTAAAAGAAGTTATTAATTCTAATGGTATATTATTGAACTATAAAGGGAAGACTCTTTCATGGTCATAAGGAATACCCAAAATTTCAATGCATTATTTACCCTTAACAATCACACAATGGATTTGAAAGAGGAGAAATAGTCAGAGTGGTCTGGTTGCCCTCCATAGATGGGATTTTAAGTGTTAGATGACTTCTTCTTTAGATATCTCTTTAGGGAAAGCATTCTCCAACTAGTACAAATATGGGATTTATTGCCTACTACAATAAATTCGGGCCAAACTTATGTTATTTGAGTATTATTAATCATTCACATCTACTAACTTCGGTAAGGAAGTCCTTCTAACACTAAAGGCAAGTTTGACCCATCAACATGGTGGAGCTACTAGTTGGGGTGATGGTGTCGTTGTTTGGGCGAATGTTTCTTGGACCATCACCATCATTTACTTCTTGAGCTCATTAACTTTTATGGCAACAAATTCCCAAGTGTAATCCATGTTGCTAGCAATTTCTCTATTGCTCAACTCTTGTTTTTTAAAGACACCTATTCTTATTTATGGTATAATCCATGCTCGTCGCATCTTTTCAAGATAATGAATTCCATTTTATTTGTGATCATAATTAAGAAATCAAGCTTAAGGCAAGTAAAGGGGAGAGGAAACTTATCATGGATCGGATTAGAGGTTAGTTTACATTTGTTATTCCCCCTTTTATAAGGATATTTTATCTACAAAAGAAAACATTGGCTATTATTACACCTAAGCTTTTAGTTACATATAATTTTATCTACCGACATAATCCACAAACTTTACTCGAGGAGAAATTTTTATGCATACTTGATACTCACTTTAACATTAGGTGTTTAAAAATATGTGGCTAGAATCGTTATGTTACAAACAAAAATACTACGAGGGCCAAAATAATCAATTGCTTAGAAACAGCTGTCGCACAGTTGTTTTTAAACCAGGGAAAACAAACAGTCAGTCAGCGTCTCAGCAGCAACTTCCCCGCAGCAGCTTCTTGGGGTAACTGCCTTAAACCGACTCATATGTTTTGATTGAATGTATTATTAGTTAATTAGAAAAAAAATAAAGTTAAATCAGAATTTGCAAACTTTTCTTTTTAAGACAACTGGATTACAATTTTTTTAGTGGACTAACGGGAATTGAGAAAGCTACGTGGAATTCATTTTAAAATATATAATTATATCTTTATTTTAATATCTATATCTTAGTGGTGTTTTTGAGAATATTTTTTAATTTTAATGTTTTTATGATTTGATGACAAAATGATATTCAAATTTAAAATTTATAAAATATCACTTATAAAAAATTTTTTTTAGAATAGTAGTTAAATTATTCAAATCAAATTTCTTAAATTAAAATATTATTTATTGAATTGAAAAAATATTATGATTGCATGATTATTATATTACTTTAATATTATTAAAATATTTTTTATATTATTTAAATGATTCTAAAATAAAATTTGAATAAAGTATATATAAGAATTGATTTATATTCTTTTAATATTATGTCTTGTGATCTATGTATTTTGTTAATAAAAAATATATACGTTAAGAAGATATAATGGATGTAGTAAATATTTTTAGTTTATTGGTTTCCTAGAGATGGGTGGATCACGACTCAATATGTATCTTAGGATCTGTTTGGGGCAGCTTATTTGGTGCGGTGGCGTTTTGAAAACACANTATGGCAAGCTTCATTGATTAAAACTTCCAAAATCTCCTCAACAAACCAAGTGAGTACAACACAATATTTGCATAGATTGTCATCTAGTTCACCCATGTACCCTATATTAAAGGTGCAAATAGTCAAAATACTTTATTTGGTGTATCTTAGGATCACGACTCAATGTGTATCTTAGGATCTGTTTGGGGCAGCTTATTTGGTGCGGTGGCGTTTTGAAAACACGCTTGGTCTGTTTGGATAAACTACATTTTGGCAGCTTATGCGTTTTCAAAACGCCGAAAACAGTGTTTTCACACCGCACCTATCTAGATGCGGTGACAACTTTTTGACAGCGGTCTGGCTTTTCCAAAAAAATAAAAATTTGTAATAGTCACCGCACCTAGTTTATCAGCATATTATTTTTAATCAGTTTTTCAGCAGATTATTCAATAAATTGCAATTGCCCCAAACAAAACCTTAGTTGGCCAGACTGGGTTGTACCACTTCTATCATTCACTCTTGGGTTGAATTCTCTAATAAGCCCGANTCAAAACGCCGAAAACAGTGTTTTCACACCGCACCTATCTAGATGCGGTGACAACTTTTTGACAGCGGTCTGACTTTTCCAAAAAAATAAAAATTTGTAATAGTCACCGCACCTAGTTTATCAGCAGATTATTTTTAATCAGTTTTTCAGCAGATTATTCAATAAATTGCAATTGCCCCAAACAAAACCTTAGTTGGCCAGACTGGGCTGTACCACTTCTATCATTCACTCTTGGGTTGAATTCTCTAATAAGCTCGGATCAGGAAGAATGCCCATTTAGATGAATTTATATTCATTTTGGTTCACATGAGCCATTTTGATTGAACATATCTAATAGTGGGATGTAGCTTCATTCTTTAGAATAAAATTTAAAGTAATGACATAATACCAAAATAAATTCACATAAAATATTGAATTCCAACTCTTGGGTAATGAAATATTATTTTTTAAGAAATATCACAAATAAAATTCAAAAATAATGTGAATATTCATGTGATCATATGTTGAGAGAAAAATTAAATAATAAGATGCCAATGGTAAATTGATTTGATGTAATGAATGACACTTGGAATTTTATACGGGAATTCCTTGTGTTGTACATTATGCATGGACATCTTCATCAAAGTTGAAGTCTGTAAAATAGATGATTAATTGTTTGCTGGGATGTCAGCCACTAGAAAAGATTACTATCATAATATGATAATTTTTTTATATAAGTGCAGGTAATCGTGTACTGAAAATTTAATGAAATAATTATTGCGATCATCATAATTGATCAATAATAATTTAAAATATTTATTATATGAATTTATTCACAAATCCAATTAATTATTTAATAAAACATTAAAAATAAAACACATACACAATAGAATTTTTCTAAGAAGCTGCCCATAGCAACATTTCAAAACAACTTTTTTTCTTAGTTTTCATAGAAGTAAAAATTATCTTATAATTATTACGCATTGTACAACACATATCCTAAAATAACTTAAAGTTCAAAAAGTGCCATTGGTGAAGTGCTAGAATTATTTTANAAATTTAATGAAATAATTATTGCGATCATCATAATTGATCAATAATAATTTAAAATATTTATTATATGAATTTATTCACAAATCCAATTAATTATTTAATAAAACATTAAAAATAAAACACATACACAATAGAATTTTTCTAAGAAGCTGCCCATAGCAACATTTCAAAACAACTTTTTTTCTTAGTTTTCATAGAAGTAAAAATTATCTTATAATTATTACGCATTGTACATCACATATCCTAAAATAATTTAAAGTTCAAAAAGTGCCATTGGTGAAGTGCTAGAATTACTTTCTGAAACAAGCTCTATATTATAGCCATTCAACCACCTCCTTAACAAAGAAGAAATCCTGTCAGTTCACAAACCAGAATAGATAAAGCCCATTTAATTTAACTCTGACATAGAGACAATAAACTTTACNCAAGCTCTATATTATAGCCATTCAACCACCTCCTTAACAAAGAAGAAATCCTGTCAGTTCACAAACGAGAATAGATAAAGCCCCTTTTAATTTAACTCTGACATCGAGACAATAAACTTTAATTTCCATGCTTTAATTTAACTTTGACATACATAAATTAAAGAAAGCCTAACCAAGAAGTACCATAGCAACTAAGTCATCAAATCTGAGAAATGCTTTGATGATTCATCTGCCCAAACCTTCCTGAAACTTTCAATATTCTCCAAATTTTATTTCAATGAAAACTTGAAAGTGAAGCAACTAAAACCAAGTGGAAAGGTTTCGTCACTTCTTATTTCACCTCCCCTTTTATTAAGATAGCCTGGATAGTCGTTTATCTGAAACTCCACCGTCTCCTTCAGAACCAGTCCTCTCTCCATTGCTAAACCTCTAATCTCCCACTTGTTATAAGGTTCATCATCCCTATGACTGACATGTATCTCACCATTTTCGCTTAGTAAGCATCTCGCACTGCTGAAGAAACCACAAAGTAATGCTTTGTGCATCCTGAAACAATAATCAGCATCAAAGTTCCAAATTACTATATGCTAAAAGTGAATACTAGACAAAAGAAAGGAAAGGCAAAAAAATATATAAGAAAAAGAGATCATNTATGACTGACATGTATCTCACCATTTTCGCTTAGTAAGCATCTCGCACTGCTGAAGAAACCACAAAGTAATGTTTTGTGCATCCTGAAACAATAATCAGCATCAAAGTTCCAAATTACTATATGCTAAAATGAATACTAGACAAAAGAAAGGAAAAACAAAAAATATATATAAGAGAAAGAGATCAGCATTTATTAATTGATAAATATACACACATTAACTTACAGAATGAGCGCTTCATTATGTTCTTGGAGCCGAATATAATGCCCCGCATGAGGAAAATTGAAGATGATTCGATCGAATCTCTTAGCTATCAAGAAGTTATCTTCATGCATGTGTTCCACATTTATTCCATGCAATATTGTGCACCCTAGTCCTTTCAGCTCATCCAGGTTATTTCTAGCAGTCAAGTACTTCCACAACAATTTATCTGATATGAAAAATCATATTGGGCGTTTTACTGTTGGCTGATTTGGTTAATTGTGAATAAGATTGTGCCTTTAAAAGTACTATAATTTTATTTAATTCAATTTTATTCTGGAAAATAAAAAACCGTTACATTTTACAAATTTGAACATATAATTTTTTATTGAAGATTCCAGAGACATTGCTTGTTAACGTTATGCCTTCATATGTTTTTTTTTTCCGAAGAGAAGAAATGCAAGAGATTTGAAATATTAATTGATTTTTTTTAATCTTAAAAAAGGCTAATATATTATATATAAATACTGGTGATCGAACGGTCATGATTGGAATCTCATAACCTAACCTTGATCATCAAGGGAGGTGGCGACCATGTTGTCTGCAGAACCGAAAGCCCTCGCGAGGCACGCCGAAAAGGAGAAGTCTCCTTCGCCCACAAGAAGTATTCTCTGAGAACTCGAGTAATGCGTTATGCATTTCTCCCTCTCAGTCCCCCCATTGTTCCCTGTTATCTCGCCGGACAAGCTCGATGCTGCTGCTGCTTCATCCATCAGATTCTGTGAAGNGGTTAGAGTAGGAGTCATTAAAGAACCAAACTAAGAACTTTTAACCATAAGTTTCTTTCTTTCTTCTTTGCCGCCATCCGCTTGCCACATCTCTCCCACCACTGGTTTCCTAAAGGAGAGGACAACAAAAATGAAATCCCCACCCCACCCCCTTCACTTGGAAGCTCATTCAAGAGCATGAATGGGTGAGAGTTGGAGTCATTAAGGAACCAAAGAAAAAACTATTAACCCTAAATGCCTTTCTCGCTTCTTCGTCGCCATCCCCTTACCCCATCTCTCCCTCCTCTAGCTTGCCAAAGGAGAGAACGCCTAATATGAAATCCCCACGGGCATCCCCTCCACCTGACAAATATTTCATGTGCATGAATCTACTCTCCTCAAAATGCTTCTATCAAACAGGTTAATCTTTTTTAAGCCATTATCAAAGCGATCAATCTCCTTTGCTAACTGACTCTTTTTTACTGGTTATTCTAAATACTAGACCTCAATTAACCCATGAATCTCTACTCCACTGAACTTTTTTTAATCTTATTCAGAAAGATCAGGTCTCAATTTGAAAGAGCTCCATAATTCAGGTATATCCACCTCAAATGACTTTCATGTCTCATTAATCTCCAATAATTAATCTTTGACATGATTTTGTGATGAGGAAGTCAACCTATGAGGATCTTTTAAGGCACACAAACCAAGCAAAATTTTCTTTTTGCTCCATTTTTTGGTTCATGATGAACTCAACTTATTTGTAGTTTATTTTAAGCTATATTTGAACTAAAATCAAATAAATTTATTAAACTCAAATTTAATTTATTGAACTCAAATCAAGCTTGTCAAACATAAATCAAATTCACTAAATTTAAATCAAAAACTAAATCAAGTTCATTAAACTAAATTCAAACATAAATTAAATTCATTAAACTTAAATCTAAAACATAAATCAATGCATAACTAAATATCATTCAAAATCTAAAACATAAATAAGCCTTATTTTAAAACAGAACTATATATAGGGTCTATTTGGGGTAGCTGTTGATTTTTTATAATGTGCTAATAAGCAGATTATTCTGATAATTTGATAATCTGCAGATTATCAAGATAAGCTGGCTTACTGTTTGTGGCGGCTTATTCGGAATAGTTTATTTGTAGTTATGGTTGTATAAATGACCTTCTTGCCCCTGTCTGGTAAAACTGTTTGGGGCAGTTTATTTCGAATATCTTATTGGTAGTACAGAACACAACTAAACTTATAAAAAAAATAATATTGAAACACATTAATAACATAGTTTAAAATCTAATGCAGTTTAAACCAAAACAAAGCCAACATCTTAACCTAACCTAAAAAAAATAAAGGTCAAATAAAATTTAAAATTAATACTTATATTATTTAATTAATCANATTGCGTCGGTCAAGTTCTGTTTTTTCTTAAAAAGTTCAGTATATTTTGATAGTTGTTTTTTTCCCTAATATATTCATATGTATTTTTTACATATAACTTTGAATAATTTAGACATGTTATAAGCTGTCGCGATCTAGCTCTTCATTTTGGATTTGGAAAATATGTGAGAGAAGTGCTGCCATCCTCTCTCGGAATTAATTGAGTGGCTTTCATTATGTTCTACAAAAGGTGAGATATGTAAATTCACAAGAATTGCGTGCCAGGCCCGTAAAATTTCCAAATGCCCTTAATACGTAATTTCCCTCTTCTAAAATCTTCCCAGTCTCTTCTCCCAAATAAATTTTGATCAATTTTTTTAATAAGACAATAGTAGCCTAATTCCGTAATTAAAAGCAATTACAAAGAGGAATCAAAAGAGAGAAGTTAATAACTAAAATAAACAGAGCATCACAAAAGCAATGTGTTTACAATATTGAAATTATAAGAGCATAAATAAAACTCTCATCAAATGGGTATGGATAGGTTCAAACAAAGGTTAGAAGAATTGGTTGATTTGGTTGCATCCGNTCACAAAAGCAATGTGTTTACAATATTGAAATTATAAGAGCATAAATAAAACTCTCATCAAATGGGTATGGACAGGTTCAAACAAAGGTTAGAAGAATTGGTTGATTTGGTTGCATCCAAGGTGTGTGAACTTTGTGAAACACCATGAGTAATATGAAGCTAAAGTCTAAATATCGAGGTGCTTTTAGGTATAACGTTGAATTTCATTACAAACTCTAAAGCTAAGTGTGCTCGTTTGGGTCCACTCCTAGGATGGGTGACCTACTAAGAAGTTCCACCAAGGGGCTAAAACTATGAGACTATTAGGCCAAANTTAGGTATAACGTTGAATTTCATTACAAACTCTAAAGCTAAGTGTGCTCGTTTGGGTCCACTCCTAGGATGGTGACCTACTAAGAAGTTCCACCAAGGGGCTAAAACTATGAGACTATTAGGCCACCNTCAACTTGTTTGGGGCATCGATTTTACATGGGAATGGTACCTATAATAATAGGGTTTTGGATAAGATCGAGTGGTGCGCAAATTGATGAATTTAAATAAAATAATAATATGAAAAGAAAAAAAAGGGATTTCTTAATTAAAAAAATAAACTTACGCTTCCCCTCCCCACTCAGGCCTGCATCCTTCTCCACGGGGTTTGTTTCGTTCGAAACTCTAACCAGACTCTCTTGCGTTTCTCCGATCACCTCCTTTCTCTCAAGACCTAATCAAACTTTTCCCTGTGATATTCTCTTCCCGCCGCCGGTTGCTTCGCCGTTAGATTTTTTTTCCCGCTTAAATGCGTAAGATAACCTTCCTAATTTTTATTCTTGGTCGGTTTCTTGCCGTCTGTGCATTTCTCTTTCCCGTAGGTGAGTTGCTCGGTAAGCACCTATTCCTTTTCCGGCAATAAATACCTCCCGTTGAATGAAGTTTTGGGGGAGCGATTTTCTTATTTATTATTATTTTTTTTTTGTGAAGTTTTTTCCCCGAATCCCTCTCTCACTATGTCTTCTCTCTGCGGTAAGATCTTTTAGAATTCCACTTTCTTCTGTGATTTAATTGTGGAATATCTCATGCAATGGGAATTATTTTTCTGATTCTTAAAGAAATATTTTCTTTGATGTTCTGAAATGTTGCTTGTTTGGCTTGAGTTATGAATTGATTTTTTTCGGTTACTTAAGCTAATGGAGGTCTAGAATGTTTTTTTTTTTTTACTATGAGGCGGTAGGTCTTCTTCAATGAAGAATTCGGTAACTTATCTCAAGTTATCCGAGGATTGTTAAACACGATCTATGATTGTTTGATGCGAGATTAGTTAAGATAAAGAAATTTGACTGCCATTTTTTTGTTCTTCTCTTTACATAATCTGAACATTGCACTTATTTCTAGTACAAGTTATGCACTTGGGTTTGACTTGAAGAAGGAGATACATATGTGCGTCCTACAGCTTATGAACATATTTTAAAAATGATTTTAATATAGAATTGTTGATCACAAGAACTTTCAGAGGCTATGCATAATTCCTTGGTTACTGAACTTACTTTTCCTTGAAAATTTTATCTATATGCTATCAACTCGTGGCGTTTTCGTTTACCACTCTTTTTGGCTTACTTTCTTAGGTTTTTGTTGCATGTAAATTAGTCATAAATGACAAGTTCTGAGTCAAATTCATGTGTCCCGCAGTATTATGGGATTACTTTAAATTCCCTGCGGTTGGGAGAAATATG
>JXCR01011383.1:0-33332 GCA_002079205.1 Phalaenopsis hybrid cultivar | reverse complement strand
ATTCAAATGATGTTTTAATATAAATAATAATTTTTAAATCTTGCTCAAACGCTTATTGTCTTATGACTACATGATTAGGATTGTTAAAAAGACACTTTGTTCGTGAGCAGCTCGTGTTCAGCTCGTTAAACAAACGAGCCGAACACGAACACACTTTTTGAGCTCGAAATATAAACGAGCCGAACACGAGCTGGCTCAGCTCGTGTTCGGCTCGTTTACACCCCTTCATACAAGTTTTGAAAACTATAGGAAGGAATGACAACCAAAAAATTAGATAATTTGGAGAAGAAGTTAGAGGAAGAGATAAGTCAAGTTAGATTAGGAAAGGAAGAGAGGCTCGCCACCATGGAGGACATGTTTTTTTCTATTTAAAGTCGAATTTAGGATGGATTTGAAAGCATATNCTCGCCACCATGGAGGACATGTTTTTTTCTATTTAAAGTCGAATTTAGGATGGATTTGAAAGCATATANGTCCCGCAGTATTATGGGATTACTTTAAATTCCCTGCGGTTGGGAGAAATATGGTTCCTATGGTTCCTTGTTCTTAGATTAGGATAAAAGTGTTTGAATATTTGGCAAGAATTTTGGTTTCCCTTGCAGGTTCTGNGTCCCGCAGTATTATGGGATTACTTTAAATTCCCTGCGGTTGGGAGAAATATGGTTCCTATGGTTCCTTGTTTTTAGATTAGGATAAAAGTGTTTGAATATTTGGCAAGAATTTTGGTTTCCCTTGCAGGTTCTAGTTTCAAATGATTAGCTATTGGAATTCTCAGTCTAATTGTGTCATTAATTTCGGAGGTTATAGAGGATGGCATAAAAATATGACAGATTCGTAATTTGTTGTTTCTTCTTTATTATCCTATCCTAATAGTTTGATTTCATGATTATCACTTGAAGGAAATGCTCACTTATTCTTTGTCTTTACCTTTATAGCTAATACAACTTGGTTATCCTCATCATTTAATATGATATAACTTTGTCTAAAGCTTTTTTTTTTTTGTCTTTTTCTTTCTTTAGGAAAATTTACATACATACCATTCAATACTTCTGTGATTACATCCACAAGCCTAAGACTTCAAATCTTTAAGTATTTACACACTTAAANATAGTTTGATTTCATGATTATCACTTGAAGGAAATGCTCACTTATTCTTTGTCTTTACCTTTATAGCTAATATAACTTGGTTATCCTCATCATTTAATATGATATAACTTTGTCTAAAGTTTTTTTTTTTTTTTCTTTTTCTTTCTTTAGGAAAATTTACATACATACCATTCAATACCAAGCCTAAGACTTCAAATCTTTAAGTATTTACACACTTAACACCTAAATCTAAGCAAATAATATTTTACAGATTTCGAATAAGTTAATTTATTGACATATTTAACACCTAATAAAAAAAATGTAATTTTCAGATTTTCATATTATTTACATATATAACACTTAATTTAAATGTATCGATTGTAGATTTCTGGTATGTCACCTATATAACACTAAACTAAAATATGAAGTTACAAAATTTCTTAATCTAAGAAATTTTCAAATATTTTCATACACAACTCCTAAAATAAAAGAAAGACATTTTTTAATCTTTAAACCGATATCAATGTANAAATTTCTTAATCTAAGAAATTTTCAAATATTTTCATACACAACTCCTAAAATAAAAGAAAGACATTTTTTATTCGTTAAACCGATATCAATGTACTCGTTGTTCGCGAACAACTCGTGTTCGAGTCGTTAAGAAGCTCGTGTTCGGCTCGTTAATTTCGTTTGATAAGTTAAAGAGTCGAACACGAACTAAGATGTGTTCGTTCGTGTTCGGCTTGTTTTGGCTCGAAATTNGACTCGTTAAGAAGCTCGTGTTCGGCTCGTTAATTTCGTTTGATAAGTTAAAGAGTCGAACACGAACTAAGAAGTGTTCGTTTGTGTTTGGCTTGTTTTGGCTCAAAATTCTACTCATCAGGTTTATATATATTAGTAGTATTTTAAAAAAATCTAATTGACTACAAGGATACAAACATTTATAACCAATTAAAGTATTGATTAAGAAAATATAATAAAAATAATTAAATTAGATTCAAATGATGTTTTAATATAAATAATAATTTTTAAATCTTGCTCAAACACTTATTGTCTTATGGTTACATGATTAGGATTGTTAAAAGTACTCTTTGTTCGTAAACAGCTCGTGTTTCGGCTCGTTGAACAAACGACTCGAACACAAACACACTTTTTTNTATTAAGTAGTATTTTAAAAAAATCTAATTGACTACAAGGCTACAAAGATTTATAACCAATTAAAATATTGAGTAAGAAAATACAATAAAAATTATTAAATTAGATTCAAATGATGTTTTAATATAAATAATAATTTTTAAATCTTGCTCAAACCCTTATTGTCTTATGGCTACATGATTATGATTGTTAAAAGTACTCTTTGTTCGTAAACAGCTCGTGTTCGGCTCGTTAAACAAACGACTCGAACACAAACACACTTTTTTAGGTCGAAATATAAACGAGCCGAACACAAGCTGGCTGCTCGTTTACACCCCTAGACACGAACATATATATAAATTGTTCACCTATACAACACCCAATCTTCGAAATAAGTATATAATGTTTCAAAACTTCACATATACTACATATCTAACACTTATATTTCAAATAGATTAAGCATATTTCAAATACTTAAATGTTAGTATATCTAATGACTAAGCTAAATCTTTGAGTATTTAAATAGCTAATATATAAATTCAAATTGAGAGATCGATTAATTTCATAATTATTGATATGTATATATGAAGCTTAATTTTTTAAAATAAGTATTGAGATTGCTTAATTCTAATTTTTACAATTGTAGCACTCAATTTTAAAATATAAACTTATAGATTTTCTTAATCCTCATATATTTGTAAATTAATTCATATGTTCTAACATAAAAATTACAGATTTTGTATTTCCATATCTAAATCTTAAATTTAACTATAAATTTTCTNATCTAACACTTATATTTCAAATAGATTAAGAATATTTCAAATACTTAAATGTTAGTATATCTAATGACTAAGCTAAATCTTTGAGTATTTAAATAGCTAATATATAAATTCAAATTGAGAGATCGATTAATTTCATAATTATTGATATGTATATATGAAGCTTAAATTTTTAAAATAAGTATTGAGATTGCTTAATTCTAATTTTTTACATTTGTAGCACTCAATTGTGAATTATAAACTTATAGATTTTCTTAATCCTCATATATTTGTAAATTTAACTCATATGTTCAAGCATAAAAATTTCAGATTTTGTATTTCCATATCTAAATCTTAAATTTAACTATAAATTTTCATTTTCAGACTCTTTTAATTACTTGGACTTCAATCCCAAACCAAATAAGCAAACTGATATATATTCATTTCCTTTTTCAAATCCTTAAACATTTATACCACCCGTATCACTCATGCATATATGCATAGTTATATATCTGACAGTTAAACTCTACCCTCTCAAATCATATATATTTTTACAGATCTAGCACCCACGATTCAACTGTTGCATATTCACGACACTTAACTCGTATATATGTTTACATATCTAACGGCCAAATTTTATTCTTTATTTGCTACTCTTCCACAATATTTCAAAGGCAAATTACACCATTTCATGCATAAATGAGAGGATAGGAATAAAAAAAATAATTAAATAAAATAAAATTTGATGCCAGAAATGTAAATATATACGAATTGCATAGTATGCATCACATTTTCATATGATTATCTTAATTCCAGTTGTGGAAATCTTCAAAATTGGATAGAAACCCTTAAAATTGTTGAGAAATGTAAATATATAAGAATTGCATAGTATGCATGCACTTTTTCGTATGATTATCTTAATTCAAGTTGTGGAAATATTCAAATTTGATAGCAACACTTACAATTGTTGAAAAATGCATAAGAAATATCAAAGTGGCCTATAAATTAGAAAATATGGGTTAAAAGCAATGATGCAAAATTGCTTTTCTTTTTAGATAAATATTTGATTCTAGTTGCNGAAAAATGCATAAGAAATATCAAAGTGGCCTATAAATTAGAAAATATGGGTTAAAAGCAATGATGCAAAATTACATTTTTTTTTTTAGATAAATATTTGATTCTAGTTGTTCTTTTCATTTCTATAGATTGTTGGTAGCTCTAAACCTAACTCTGAATGACTTGCGAACCACTTCTTTATAATATCAGTTACTAGAAAGTTGAAAATTACAATACTACAATAACATCACATATAGACATATGACACATGTGGCTGACGATGCTTACCTGTTCACTTGTCAGACAGTAGGGATTTGAGGTTTCCCAACCTTAAGAAATGTTTTGCTGATGGTTATTATTCAATATAGACTTCGATGCCTTGGTTGCCTGTGGGATTGTAACAAATGAAATGCCTATATCTGAGCCCACCCCCAACTTCAGTTCTTATACCCCATTCTGATTTTCTATATTCAAATCACTAAAACCTTTTATGAAAATATATATATGCTCAAGTTTCCATATTTAAATTTCAAATATTTGTTTAACCTTTTTTTTATCTATATATAGACTTGTACTATATAACTATAATTTGTTTTGAAGCATCATTAGAGACGACAGCTATGCACTGGCCTTTTCTTTTTTACTACACTTTACTATACATATTTGTTCATGCTTATTACTCGGTTACTCTTTACTGCTTTTCTAACATGTTTAACATTCGGCATATGTTCAGGATTGCAATCATATAACACATAACCAAAATATACTTTTTAAATTTCAACACCTTTCAAAATTCTATAACAAAACATATTCAAAACTACAAGTAATGTTTTTAAACTTTAATATAATAATAATTCTTTTTTTTTTTATTTATGAAAATCCCTCGGATGAGGTAACATACGACTGCTAACGAGAATTCTCTGGTCTAAACGAGTCTAACAGCTCGTAAGACTAAGTAACCCCATAATTAACAGCGATGCGGAGATGATGAAACCATAAGATCTTAACCGATGTCGCTTAACATGATCAAATTATTCCTCATTTTCTTTAATTATTTTTAACAAAAAAAAAACAAATTCAAAATACATTGTATAAGAACACATTGAATATTTATAATAAGTTCCTTAAGATATGTTCTCTTTCCTCTCTCTCATTTTCCCGGAATAAGACAATGACGCAGTCAAGTGATGAATCATCTCTTGGCAGTGGTCGAGACGATAACGGTAAGCATAAGAATGATTTTTAACTGAACTTTCATAGAAATAATTAACATATACCCATAGAACTTCAAAGTTGTTCGTCTGGTACAACATAAATCCCCACATTTTCTTTTAAAATTGCATATGATTGTATATCATATGATATAAGTCCTGAAATTTTTTAGGATTCTGAGATAGCCGTTCAATATGATGTAAATCCTCCTATTTTCTCGGGTCATTTGCTTTTGACATGTAGATATAAGTCTCGAATGTCTAAATAATTTACAGGACTGAAACATTAAATATAATTTCCCTTTCAAAGATGTCAAGCCAAACTATAGGTTAGTTTGAGATGTCACTGAGCCTTCTTTACTATCTTTAACATCTCCTACTCTTCACTCTTTTGGGTTCCAAAAATAATTGTTCCACATTGAGTCCTTCCCTTTGATTTTTCTATAAGCAATCATGGAAACCTAAATGTTGAATTCTTGAAGACGAAACTCTGATTTTAATCATGAGTTTTTTTATGCGAGTTCAGTTACCTAAGATGTAACTAACTATAGAGGATTAAGAAACAAGATTAATCTAAATCTTATATAATATGTGTATTTGATAAGGGAATTATAGCTATAAAATTTGCAGTTCAAAATAGAGTCAGAAATATTCAAGTATAAATAGTTAAGCCTAAAAAAATTGACATGCTTATCTTTCAAGATGATATATCGCTTTTAGTATCGTGCTCAGCTATCTAAACTATTAGATATATGAAGTCTATCTGGTCTCATTGTTATCATAAATAAAAAAATACTATTTTCAAATTCAAAACAAATGTGAAGTCATATTGAATCAAAAAGATGAAGTCATTTCAAAAGTGAAAGAACACGAAGCTGAGATTGAAAGAGACTTTGAAGATGAATCAAATGAGATAATTATTGAGGATTTAAATTATATTCAGGAAAATTATGAAATTTTACATACTACTAAAAATAGTATACCTCTGATTTCATCTATTGAAAAACCTCCTAAACTTGAAATGAAAGTTTTATCTACTTATATAAAGTATGCATATTTGAGAAACTCATCTACATTACTAGTTATTATATCCTCATATTTAACTGCAAAACAAGAAGAAAAATTATTGCAAAGATTAAAAAATCATAAAAAGGTTTTTGGATGGACATTAACTGATATTAAAAGAGTTAGTTCTTCAATTTGTATGCGTCGAATTCTAATGGAAGATAACCATAAGCCTAGGACTGATCCTCAAAGGAGATTGAATCCTATAATGACAGTAGTTAAGAAAAAAAATTTTAAAGTGGTTGNTAACTGCAAAACAAGAAGAAAAATTATTGCAAAGATTAAAAAATCATAAAAAGGTTTTTGGATGGACATTAATTGATATTAAAAGAGTTAGTTCTTCAATGTGTATGCGTCGAATTCTAATGGAAGATAACCATAAGCTTAGGACTGGTCCTCAAAGGAGATTGAATCCTATAATGACAATAGTTAAGAAAAAAAATTTTAAAGTGGTTCGATGTTGGGACTATTTATCCAATTTCAGATAGTTATTGGGTTAGTCCTATTCATTGTATTCTTAGGAAAGGAGAAGTGTCTCTGGTTAAAAATGAAAGGATGAATTAATTCCGACAAGGCAAGTTACTGGATGACGAATTTGTATTAATTATAAAAAATTAAAGCCCACCACTANGAAGTGTCTCTGGTTAAAAATGAAAGGATGAATTAATTCCGACAAGGCAAGTTACTGGATGACGAATTTGTAATAATTATAGAAAATTAAAGCCAACCACTGGAAAAGACCATTTTTCTTTACCTTTCTAGATCAAATGTTGGATATACTAGCAGGGTACCATTATTTTTGTTTTTGGATGGATATTCAGGATACCACCAAATACCTATTGCTCCTGAGGATCAGTAAAAATAACTTTTACTAGTCCTTATAAAAATTTTGCTTTTAGAAGAATGTTATTTGGATTATGTAATGCCCATGCAAATTTCAAAGATGTATGATGTCAATTTTTTGTGATTTAATTGAAAAAGAATTGAAATTTTTATGGATGATTTCTCAATCTTTGGGACTATTTTTGATTTATGTTTAGATCAAGAGTTATAAAACACTTTGAAGAAACAAACTTGGTTCTCAACTGGGAAAAATGTCAATTTTTTGTTGCAGGAGAAATAGTGTTCGGGCATAAATTTCTGAAACAACCATGGAATTTGATCTAGCAAAAATTCAAGTTATTGCTGAATTGCCACCTCCTACGAGTGTGAAGTGAATAAAAAGTTTTTTAGAACATGCTGGTTTCTATAGACATTATATTACATATTTTTCAAAAATTTCCAAGTTTTTATGTCAACTTTTAGAAAAAATGATGAATGTTTATATGCCTTTAACTTATTAAAAGAGAAATTAATCACTACACCTATTATTGTTTCACCTGAATGCACAAAAACTTTTTGAATTAATGTGTGAAGCTAGTGATTATGCTATAGGGGTTGTTTAGGGCAAAGATATAACAAAACTTTCAAAGTGATATACTATGATAGTAAAACCCTTAATGAGACTCAAATTAATTACACTACCATTGAAAAGGAATTATTTGCTATAGTGTTTGCTTTTGAAAAATTCAGACCTTATCTAATTGGAATCAAATGCATTGTGTATACTGATCATTCTGCTAAAAAGTATTTAATGATGAAGAAGGATGCAAAACCATGCTTAATTAGATGGGTCCTTATAATGCAGGAATTTGATTATAAAGTTGTGGATTGGAAGGGTACTAATAATCAAATAGCTGATCATTCATCAAGGCTTAAATAGAAAAATAAAAAAAGATTTAAATAATAAAATTAATGAGAACTTTTCTGATGAACAATTATATGAGATTAATGAATGACAAATTTCGTGACATGCTGATATAGTGAACTACTTGGTTAGTAATATTTTACCTTGCGGATTAGATAACCATCAAATTAAAAAGTTTATTTATGATTCAAAATTTTACTTTTGGGGTGACCCTTATATATATAAACAATGTAATGACTTTATTATTTGAAGATGTGTACCATGAGAAGAAACTCAAGAAATTATACAAAAATGTCATAAATCAGATTTTGAGGGACATTTTGGAGTGAATAAAACCGCATTTAAAATTTTACAATCTTGATTTTATTGACTTACTTTATTTAGGGATGTTAATAATTATATNTGCTAAAAGTGTAGTAAAATTCTTAAGAAAGAATATTTTCACAAGATTTGGAATGCCACGAGTTATCATTACAGATAGAGAAGTCATTTCAGGAATAGAATGATTGAAACATTAACTCAAGAATTTGGGATTAAACATCGTATTGCCACAGCTTATCATCCCAAGATCAGTGGTTTAGAGGAAGTATCCAATCGAGAAATTAAAATAATATTAAAAAAATAGTAAATCCAAAAAGGATTGATTGGTCTGCTAGACTTGATAATGCTTTATGGGCCTATAAAACTGCTTGTAAAACACATATAAGAATGACACCATATAGGCTCATACCACAATAAATGGTCCTGATCACCTGAACTTAAGTTTTCCTGAAAATAATTTCAATCTTAAATTATAAAGCAACACTTCTTGCCAAGGCTCAAAATGCTTTTCAGAATTTTCTGATCATGCTTAAATTTCATTTTTTGCTTATAAATGTTTGCATTCTCATAAGTTTCATTTCTCAATTCATCAAACACATTTAATTGTAGTAATCGCTTCTCTCCAACATCTTTCAAATGATAATTAAACTTTTTGATTGCCCAGTAAGCTTTATTTTCCAACTCAACTGGCAAGTGACATGTTTTTCCATAAGGGTATATCTATATGGAGCTGTTGACATTGAATATCAAAAAATTGGGAGAGTGATTAAGGTAAATGAACATAGATTAAATGCTTAAATGAGTGGAGACGGTCCTGCATTTAAAGAGACTCTAATGTTGAGTCAAACCTGATTAAAACATTGATTACGTCCAGCAGACAACGCTAAACCAAGCACTTTGTGGGATGCAACCCATACCTATCAGTGTGATTTGGATTTGAATTGTTGTTTTGATGAGTTCTATATAGTAATTGTGAGTCTTATATGATTTTATTGGCACAAAAAATTATTATATTAAAGGATTTTAAGTGTGGAAGAAGGAAATTTGAGAATTGAATATATTGGTTTTATATGATTTTATAGCACCATAGTTCGAATAACTCCTTTAAAACGCTAAAAAATTGGTTTCCTTTCTCCTTCCTCTATATAAAACTTCCTAAGAGGGGATTTGAAGTATCCCTACAACATTCCTAAGTATTTTAAAGAAATTTGAGATTGGGAATTTTATTACTATAGAGAGATCATGGAGAGTAATGACTGTGAGAGATTTGAAGATAAGAAGTTGTTATATAAGGATGCTCAAACCTACTTCAATGGATATCTTGAATTTTATGGACAAACTTGAGAAGAATGAAGGTGAGATTTCTCTTCTGCATACAAAGTTTGAAAGTTCTTCCACCAATACGAGCATATGAATTGATAGTTGAAACTGCAATTCAATAGTTTGGCTTGTTTCCAAAATAGTCAAATGACTATGTATATCACTAACAAGTGATTTTCGGGTAATTTTGGAAATTTTGGCCAATTAGAGCAATTTGGTAAATTGGGTAGATTTGGGGGGAAAATGCTAAGTTTAGTATTTTAGTAACATTGGGGTGTCAATCACCCTACTTGAGCCATGAACCAATAGAATTCCCTACTTTAGGTCCTTCATGCACTGATCTTAGCTAAACTCTAGCCTAGGGCTAATGGTTCTAGAGGACCATCTACATGAGTCTCCCAAAGGATCAAGGGATCAAAGTTAAGTAGATTTGGGCTTAAGGTTGTAAGTGAAAGTGTAATGTGCAAGTGTGTGTGTGTGAGAGAGCAACCAAGACCACACCATGAAAGGGCTAACCCTAAGACCAAACAATCCTATGGGAACTCTCCTTGAGCTCCGCCATATTGGCCCAACCTATTAAGTGATAGAGGTTATGACCAATATGTGAAATTTCATGTTGAGTAAAGAGGAGTTTAGAATTTGTAATGGTGATGGTTCCTTTCTAGTCCTCTAAAAACAATCAACAGGAATATTCTATGACTAGACCCTAGGCTACCAAAGAGGAAAAACTAGACCTCAACCAAAAGTGAGGGCAACAGGCAGTGAAAAGCCCTGGATTTCAATTTTGAAATTAGGGTTGGAGAGTGGGAATGAGGACGTGAAAACTGTGGGGATGAGCTTCTCTAAATTGCTAGGAGATCTTAAGAAATTTTGGCTAAGGTATGAGCACTCTCCTCCTCTTGAAGGTGGGGGGGATCCTAATTATAGAGGAGGTTCAAGTGACCAACAAGGCATGCCATGGTGGCAAAGGAGCCGCTTAGGTGGAGGGAGGAAAGGTCCTGGTGGCCAATGAGAGTGAGCTAGCTTAAAGGGGTTTAAATTTTGGGTTTCCCCAATTCTGGCTTCTTGGTTTTGCCATTTTCCAGCTGCTGAGGTGGTTGTTTAGCTAGGGCAAGGTCACCTCCAAGTTTAAAGAGGCAAGGGAGTTTGAGTGGGCAACTTAATTTGGTTCCAAGGAGTCTCCAAGGCTAAGATACAACAAGAAAGTGAGGTTTGGGTAAGTTGGGCTAAGTTGGATTCAACCCCTTGGTTATATGGCCAAACTTGGTCCCAAGGTGGTTAGGGTTGACCCTAAGACCCTTGAGTAGGTTTTGGTCAACTTAAATGGTTGTTTTGGGGCATAAAACCAAGGTTAGACTTTGCATGAGAAGGGTAAATCCAAGTGGAGAGGGGAGAGGGGAGAGGGAGTGGTCACCTCCACTTGCCAAATTTGGAAAATTTAACATCAATATGTCCATGGATGGCTCCATGAGACATGTCATGCCATATATGGTGTCATGATACACCAAAAAATGAGCATTTTTATGTATACATTTTATGCTTAAATTTGGTGATATTGCATTTTAAAGAAGGATATTTTCATGTTTTGTTGCAGGTATATATATTTTAGGTTTTTGGAGTAAAAAAGAGCAAAAAAAAGTAAATTTGGAGCAAAAATGGAGCTTTTCAGCATCCTGGTGCCAAAGACACCATTTTACAAAGAAGCAACACCAAAAGATTTAGAATTAGTGCCAAAGGCACCAGAATCTAGAGAACAGTGCAGAACATCAATACGCTTGCGCTAGAGGCACCAAAACTAGCGCCAGAAGCGTAGAGACGAATTAAGACGGAGTAAGGCAGTTAGTAACTATTTTTTAGCGGTTCTAGAAGGCTCCAATCAATTCAAAAGCCCCATGGAGTGATTCAATACATCTTGACACTTTGGACAGGCTCTTGAATGAAGAGATATGTCTCTTTAATGAAGAGGCTTGTCTCTTGGTATGAAGAGGTGCCTTTTAAGAAAAAAATAAGGGAATTTTGAATTCATTTTGAAATGAAGGCTGACCCTAATTAAAAAAGGGAGGAGAGTCTAAGTGGGGTGCTCATGAGGTTAGACATAGAGAGAAGTCTTGGAGGAAGAGAGAAGGGGAAGGTGAGAGATTTCTTCTTCATTACATTTCTAAATGAGAATTGAGTGTGATTGTAAAGAGAGAAAGTGCTTAAAGGAAACTTTAAGAGATTTGCTTGAGAAGAAGTGTGAGATAAGTTGTGTAATTTCATTTCATTGTTTTATAAACTTATTTATATATATAAAATCTATGTTTTTTCGTATTTTTTTTATGAATTCTGAGTAGTCTTTTTTATATTTCTCCCTAAAATGAGATTTTTTTTGTGAAGAATTAATTTTGTTATGTAAGGTTTTAAAAGTCAATAAATTGTGATGATTCAAATTCTAATCTTCCATTATTTTTCAATCTGGCCAATTGAAATGTTAAAATTTGTTGAGAAGCATAAGATCCGAAAGGGCTATGCTTCTGCAACAACGTAAGAGTCACATTCAATTTCATGGGTGAGAATGTAGTCCATGGGTATTAGTGCAAATAAATAGAGAAATATATTTTGATGAGCGCAGAATTGGAGATTTTAGGGTGACAGATTAAAATCCCCAATTTGGTCCATTTGCTTCGAAATTAAAGAGATATTGTTAGCCCTCAATGGAGGGAGAAGTGAGAGTTATGGAGGGCAGCACATATCCTCTCAACCTAACCATGAATTTAGGGACCAAATTCTAGATTAGTCAATGTTTTTTATGAACTCCCATAAGGTAAGGAATACGATTGCTTCTATTTAGCACAATATAATTTTATAAGTATTTTAAATGATTTAATCACTTCACAATCCATAAACTCATCGTAAAGGAGAATGATGCTTTCTTAAATTTAAAATCGTCGTTATAAAACTTTGTTTATTCTTAATAATTTTACTTTTGAAGTTTAGCAAATAACTTAGTTAACCTAATTTTTTTAACTGCATTTCATTTAACCTACAATAAATTTACTTTAGATTTGTTTTTTGTACTTAAGTTTTGTAGTTTGAATATTGTGTTTTACATTATAACCATAAGAATTTTCAACTCCCTATGGGACCGATACTTATGACTCCATTAGAGCCCTTTATTACTTGAGCGATATGTATACTTTTGTTTATATTAAAGTTTGACAGCTTAAAGATTTTAAAATATAAAACTATGTAAACTGATTTAATTTTTATTGGGATTGAACTGCATATTTACTATTTATATTGTTGTGTGTGTATTGTAATATTGAAAGATATTTGCAACACACCACAAAATACCGCGTATCAAGTTTTTAGCGTAATTGTCGGGGAGTAACGGTGAATTACTTTATAATTTAGAATATTTACTTTTAACTAAAACACTTATTGTGCTTTAATTATATATATTTATATTTTAGTCTGTTTGCTTATTTTAATTACTTATTGTGTTTGTGTATGCATAGTTTAAGGTCGATAGGTTTAATACCTTACGACTCGAAGTTAGAAAGCACTATTAGAAAATTTTGAAAACAACAAAAAGAGATAGATAATTTGAACAAAATGACTACAAGCTTAAACAATTTTGGAATAAAAAGTGAACATCATCAAAGACCTTTAAGAGATTATGTTAATCCTACAACAGATGAAATTCATTTGAGTATACAAAACCCTGTTGTAGCTGCCAATTCATTTGAGCTTAAACTTGTTATTATCCAAATGGTGCAAAATAAATGATTTGAGGGAACACCGACTGAAGATCCTAACTTATATTTTGCTAGTTTTCTAGAATTATGTGCTACATTTAAATATGATAGATTATCGAATGATGCTATCAGACTTAGAATTTTTTTTTTTTTTATTAAGGGATAAAACTAAGATGTGGTTAAGCTCATTAGCACATGGATCTATCAAAACTTGGGAGGACTTATCACAAAAATTTTATCTAAATTTTTCCCACCATCGAAAACAACTAAGCTTAGAAATGACATTACATCTTTTTGTCAATTTGAAGGAGAATCAATTTATGATGCTTAAAAAAGATTTAAATATCTCCTAATGAAGTGTCCACATCATGTGTTACTGATTGGTTAATAATTCAATTTTTTTATAATTGATTGGTTGGATCTCTTAGATTTATAATTAACGATATTGTTGGTGGATCATTAATGTCAAAATCATCCAACGAAGCATATTCTTTAATTGAAGAGATGTTTATTGATAATTTTCAATGGCCCTCTGAAAGGGTAACTCCAAAAAGAGTAGCTAGTATTCATGATTCTGATTCAATATATATGCTGGTTGCTTAAACTGCTATAATATCAAAGAAGATAGATTAGTATGGAATAAATTATTCTCAGACACCTTTTGTGCTTGAGGTAAATTCATTGGGAGAAATGACATAATATCAATCTTCATATGAGACTTTAAATGCAACAAAAACTGATATAATAATCCTTATTCCAATTATTATAATCCTGGTTGAAAAAATCACCTGACTTTCAGTTGATGTAATAATAACTTTAATGTTGTAAATTTGCAATGGTGGAACATTGTTGCGAACTCTTTGGAAAACTCCAATAATAAGGGAAATTCCAACTATAAACCTTATTACCCTCCAGGTTTCAATAACAATTCACAGAGTAAGAAGAAGAAATTGTCAATGGAAGAATTAATATTGCAAAGGAGAGCACAATTACAAAGTCAAGGATCACAATTACAAAGTTAAAAAGCATAATTACAAAGTCAAGGAGCTGCAATTAGAAACATGGAAACTCAGTTTGGATGTATTGCTACTGCACTTAGTAATAAACCTCTAGAAAATTTATATATTAATGTTGAAGTTAATCTTAAATATTAGAACAAAGAACAAATCAAGGCTATTCAACTGAAAGTGAAAAAGATTTGGAAACAAAAGTTCAAAAAGAAATTGAAGTTAAAGTCGAGAAAGAAGGGGTGAAAAATGAAAAACTCTAGTGAAGATGTTCATTTTGAGTCTGAATATCCTATCAAACTAATGAAAATTACTGTAGAAAGACCACCATCTCCATTTCCTAAAAGATTGAAGCAGTATAATAGAGATAACCAATATAGAAAATTTTGAAAATATTGAGGAAATTAACAATAAACATTTCATTTATTGAAGTCCTGGAACAAATGTCAAGCTATGTCAAGTTTATGAAGAATATACTTAATAAAAAAGGACGTTTATAGATAATAAGACTATTGCACTTAATGATGAGTGTAGCACTATAATTTGAAAAAAAAAACTTCCTGAAAAACAGAAAAATCTTGGTATTTTTATTATTTTCTTATGTTATTGGCGAAAGATTTTTTGGAAAATCTTTATGTGATTTGGGAGTCAGTATTAATCTTATGCCTCTATCGATTTTTAGAAGGTTGGGTTTAAGAGAAATTTCACCTACTACTGTAACTCTTCAATTAGTTGATCATTCAATTACCTATCCTAAAGGAGTTATAGAAGATGTTTTGGTAAAGGTTGATAAATTTATCTTTCTTGTGGATTTTATTGTGATAGATATGGATTAAGATAAAGAAATTCCTATCATTTTAGGAATATCATTCATTGTCACTAGAAGAGCTTTGATAGATATGCTGAAATGAGAATTAACAATAAAAGTTAGCAAACAAGAAGTTACATTTAATATTGCAAAACCAATGAGATACACAGCAAAAGGAAGAGATGAATGCTTCAGAATGAATATTAATGACCATTTAAGTAATGAATATTTCACAAATACATTTGAAAAGAAAACTGCAGAAGAATATTTGCAGTACGATGATGAGGATATAATTTAAGACAAATTTATGGAAGTGAGTAATGAAGAATTGGATTGTGTTCAGGAACAATTTGAATTGTTAGATCCTGCGGATAATAACAAAAATTTGATTTCTTCGATTGTAAAACCTCCTGAACTAGAAATGAAAACATTTCCTACATGTTTAATATGTCTTTCTAGGAGATTTATCAACATTATCTGTTATTGTATCCTTAGAACTAACTGAAGCACAAGAACAAATTTTTTTTAAAATATTAAGAAGATAAAAGAAAGATTTTGTATGAACGTAAGCTGATATTAAAGGAATCAGTCCTTCGATTTGTATGCACATAATTTTATTGGAAGAACATGATGAATCAAAAGTTGGTCCTCAAAGGATATT
Source organism: Phalaenopsis hybrid cultivar (assembly GCA_002079205.1). NCBI lineage: Eukaryota > Viridiplantae > Streptophyta > Magnoliopsida > Asparagales > Orchidaceae > Phalaenopsis > Phalaenopsis hybrid cultivar. The sequence continues at coordinate 17,421 of JXCR01011383.1, read as the reverse complement.
AAACTCTATGATGAAAGAAGTTGTAACGCAAGAGATTTTAAAATGGTTAGATGCTAGAATAATATAACCTATTTCATCCAGTGCTTCGATAAGTTCAATTAACTATGTTCCTAAGAAAGGGGGTGTGACTATTGTGACAAACGAGAATTATGAATTAATATCAATAAGACAAATCACTGGATAACGAATCTGCATTGATTATAGAAACTTAAATTCACCAACCAGGAAAGATCACTTTTCTTTACCCTTTTTTGAACCAATTGTTGGTTAAGCTAGTTGGCACAAACATTTTTGTTTTTAGATAAATATACCAGCTTTCATCAAATTCTAGTTGCTCAACAGGATCATGAGATGACTATATTTACTAGTCCTTATGATACTTTTGCTTTTCGACGAATGCCCTTTTGTTCATGTAATGCACCTGTGACATTTCAAAGATGTGTGTTGTTAATTTTCAGTGATTTTATTGAAAAAAGAATAGAAGTCTATGGATGATTTTTCTGTTTTTGAAACTTCATTTGAAATATTTCTAAATCATTTAAATAAAGTTTTAGAACTACGTGAAAAGACAAATTTAGTACTAAATTGGGAAAAATGTCAATTCATGATTGTAGCAGAAATTATACTTGGGTATAAAATTTCAGAAAATAACGTGGAAGAAAATCCGAAAAAAATTCATGTTATAGCTAGCCTACCTCCACCTAATACTATAAGAAGAGTTATAATTTTGTAAGATAAGTTGGATTTTACAAGCGATATATTAAAGATTTTTCAAAAATTACGTAGCCATTATGCCAACTTTTGGAAAAAAATACAAAATTTGATTTTAATCAAGAGTGTCTAATTTTGTAGGAAGTATCTAATTAGACAAAGTTCCACATTTTACACATCTACCACCACAAATCATTGTCATTATGTCAACTATTTGATTATCAAACAATTTCCTATCTACCACCACAAAATCAAATTCCTGCATCAGAAGTACCCATCTAATTAATCTTAGTTTCACATCCTTCTTTTACATCAAATATTTTATAGCGGATTGGTCTATATGCCCAACACATTTAGCTCTAATCAAGAGTGAGTCAGATTCTACTATCAAATGACTCATATGGCAATGATAGTCAAAGTTTATAGCCCGATAAATGGTTATCATTTCAGTCTCCAATACATCAGAAGCCCAAATAGGGGAAGGGAAAAATAGTAGGCACTTCCCTTAGAAGTTCCTAAAAACTCGCCCAAAACCTGATGTATCCCCGGAGTAACTACCATCAGTACTTACTTTCAACCAATATGAAGGAGGGGTCCAAAAAATTAAAGAAGGCATTATGCTTTGCTGAGATTTTGTACTTAACATCCAATTCTTAAAAATATTAGGGAAATAATGGTACTGAATAAGCTTCTGGATTTAAGAAGTGCAATTGAAAACCACAGACTTGACCAAAGGCTGATGGTCCTCATACTTAGTTTGATTTATGGTCATCATATGAACCATGCTACCAAACAGGGAATTGCCAAGAGATTAATTTCATACCAATCCCACCAGCATATAGAAAATTTAGCCCAACTCACTTTGAAAGTATCAATCTTAAGTTGTATAAGTAGGCCAAACCAAACTTTTTTAGAGAAGTCACAAGTAAAAAAAAGGTGGTCTTAGTACTCTTCATCAGCATTACATAGACAACAGCTGGAGGGACCCTTTAGGCCTTTCATTTTTAAAATATCATCAGTGGGGAGCAATGAATGTCAAAGCCTCTAACAGAAAAAAGACATACAGGTTGTTAGCAACTTCCCCCTAATGGATTTACCCCAAACAACTAGATTCCAATGGAAGAACTTATAATAAATATATGCAGAAAGTTTCTGTGAGGAAGATTGCTTAGTAATGATTCTATCTTTCTGATCAGCGGAGAAAGTAGTGTTCTTAACCAAATTAATCTGATCACTAGAGAGTATAGTATTCAGCAATCTGCAATTCCATTGGTCATCAGACCAGTAATCTTTAACCTGACAGTGATAATTGGGATTGGGGATAGTACAAGCCAGCTTCTACTCATTCCACACCCATTGATCCAACCAAAAGTTTATTTGTCCCTCTCCCAGTTACCAAATGAATAGATCCTCAACTTGATTTTTGATAGCCAACAGTTTACACCAAATCCTGGAATCCCCCAATTATTTTGTAACAAGAGTGGGGTGCTCATGCCTATAATACTTACCCATCATATATTTAGCCCAAAGGCAGTCTTGTGCCCTGAACTTGATCCATGGCTTGCATAGATTAATAAAGCTGAGGTGTTGAAGTCCTTGAAACCCAAACCCCTAGCTTGAAGGTGCTTACAAAGTTTATGCCAAGAGAGCCAATGGAATTGTTTCTTCTGTCCAACCCATAGAAATTTATTAAAGATTCTCCCCAAGAGCACGTGAGTACCTTTATATGGTAAACATCTGGAGGGTATAAGAAGGGATAACAGTCAGAATACTTTTCAGTAAAGTAATTCTCCCCCCATTTGATAAGGAGTTAGTCCAACAATGGAGTTGGGCTTTGATATGATCAATCACTGCATTGAATTGTGTTTGCTTGGTACTGCCTTTGAGTAACTATACACCAAGATACTTAATAGGAAGAGAAGCAAGGCTGGATCTAGTGCATTGATCTGAGGTTTTGTGTTAGCACTAACAAAAATTTGACATTTTTGCTGGTTGAGATCCATACCTGAATTATGTTGGAAGTGTTTGAGGCATTGATACAAAGCCTTGACATTAGTTTTTGGAGCATTGGAGAAAATTATGATATCATCAACATAGGATAGGTGACTAATAGTAATATTTGATTTGTTGTGATAAGCCAAATGAGGAGAGGTATCAAACATATTGTTTAGTAGCCTTGAAAAATTATCCAGGACCAAAATAAAAATTGTAGGAGACAAGGGGTCCCCTTGTTTAATTCCACTGGAGGCACTGAAGAAGCCATGGCTTTTGCCATTGATCAAAACATAATGAGCATTAGCTTTTAGCCATCTTCCAATTAGATTTATGAAGTCAACAGAAAATCCCCTAACTGAAAGAGTTTCAAAGATGAAGTCCTAATTGATAGTGTCATAGGCCTTCTTAATGTCAAGTTTGAAAAGGGCATTGATCCCTCTACATTTCCTGTCAAGATCTAATGAAAGCTCTTGAGCCAACATAATATTATCTGTGATATTTCTTCTTTTAACAAAAGCAACCTGAATAGCACAAATAAGGTTTTGGAGATGTGGTTGAAGTCTAAAGACTATTATCTTGCTAATCACTTTAGAGATGACATTAGTTAAGCTGATGGGTCTAAAATCTCCCTAGTTTTTCCTGGTTTGATTTTTTGGAATCAAGGTGATTGTAGAAGAGGTGAAATACCTGGGAGGATCAACATTGAAGAAATTCTGAATAGCAAGAGTAACTTATTTAATGATTTTTTACCAAGAAACCTTGTCAAAAGTGGAGGTAAATTGATCAAGACCAGCTGTCTTCTGCCCATCATTAGAATCTAAGGCAGCTTTAATTTCATCCTCCAAGGGTATCTGGGTCATATCTAACCCATGCACATAGTCTTGAAAATTAAAGAATATAGCGGCCTCAATGGGAGAGCTAGAGGATGACCTGCTATTGAATAGATTCTGAAAGTAATTGACAGCATCTTAAGAAATATCCCCAGCAGGAGTTAGTTTCGGGCCTGCATAATTAGTGATAGAGAGGATCATGTTACATTTTCTTCTGAAATTAATACAAGCATGATAAAAAATGGTGTTTCTGTCTCCCTAATTGAATTTAGTAATAACAGCCTTTTGTTTAAGAAAAGCTTCATTATAGTTGATCTAGGAGAGAAGTAACTCAATAGCTTTGTATAAAAAGGAATTTGAACCTAGATAAAAAGTTTTATTATATAATACAAGATTGAAATTATTTTCTGAAAAACTGAAGTTTAGGTGGACAGGGTCATTTACAGTTGTAAAAGTCTATCCTTATGGAGTTGTTAATATTGAAGATCTCAAGACNCTTTATGAATTTCGTGTACTTGAGAAACTTACATATTGAGAAAATACTTTAAACTATCTTTATTTATCGAATTTTATGGAAGATTTGAGAGTTATTTGGATTTAAAACGAAACGGTGTTGAAATCTGAATTAGCACAAGAGGAGCCAAATCTGGCGCTTGAAGCGCTATTTTTTAGAGAGCAGGCACCAGAAATAGGTGCTAGAAGTGCCACGATTATCAGAACGAGTTTGGATGATTCTAAATGCAATTTTGGGCGATTTTTGGCGGGTTCTTCCTAGTAACTCCCAAAAACTGAATTTTGAAGTTATTTAAGAGTGAAAAATAAATGGAAAGTCACCATTTTTCAAATCCTATGGCTTCCCACTACAAAGAAACTGCTAGATATGGAATTTTTTAACAGAAGAAAGTTCATCAGTTTTGAAGCATAGAAGTTATATGATCAAATTTTTGTGAAGAAGAGATTAATCAATGAATGAGGATTTGTGAATCGAGGATTCAATATGATGCAAAGAAGAGATAAACCCTATTTTTATTGCTTGGGTCGTCTCCTACCTCTAGACTAAGGCTGAAACTCAACACTTGTCATTTGGTGGATTTGAGGAGATTTGAAGACCCAAAAGTCTTGAATTTTATCTTCCATTAGTAAAAGCTTCACTTTAACTTAGAAATTTTTTATTTTCACCATGGACTTTTTTTACATTTTGGAAATCTGAAAATTTGAGTTTTTTGTTGAAAAAGTTTAAAGAGAACCCATGGAGAAACGTTTCTTACTAAATATTCCTACTTTTGGGATTTGATTTATGATATTGTGAATTTATATGAATTTTATGTGAATTTATTTAGAAATTCCTATGGCTCCAAGAGTTAAGAGAGGACAGTCTTTGGGAAATTTTGATGCGAGGTGATTTGTAAATTTGAAGGCTCAGTGCAATTATAATACTATGATGGGAACCAGAAAATTGATTCAGGAACGTGAATTTTCAAATCTTAGAGGAGAGATTGAAAGATTGATAATTGCTCGGAAGTGGGAAACCTTTTCTACTTAACCACAGTAGCCATTGTCTTTATTGTCCGAGATTTCTATGTCAATCTTCGGATGACTACGTACAAGCAAGTTTATGTTAGAGGTAAACATGTTGAATTTACTCGAGCAAGAATCAATCCACTTTATAGGCAGCGGAATGAATTTCATTGTGAGTATTATGTATTTGTGATTTCTGATTAATCATTTGATGAAGTAATTGTCTATCTCACTGATAGAAGAGAAGAATGGAAGATTAAGAATAATCACAAAGTCAATTTTTCCACTTCCATGTTAAATGTGCAATCTAAAGCATGACATTAATTTATCTCTGCAAAATTGCTTCCAAGAGAACAATACTGAATCTTTGCATTCAACAAATGAAAGTTGTTGATATTGGTGCTCTTATTGTGCATAATGCTCAAAGTATTGCTAGAAGTAGGACTGCTAGTGTTTTGAGTTATCTTGCCCTGATTTTTACTTTATATGAACAATCAGGAATAGAATTTGATAAGAATGAAGAAATGTTGCAACCACTTAAGCCAATTGGAAAACCCAAATTGCATAAATTTGAATCATTTGTTGGATCTAGAAGTGGAATTAGTGATAGACCCTCAACATCAGTTGCAGGACCATCTAATTCTAGTTCAATTTCACTTGAAAATATTATGAAGCAGTTAATGATTTAACAATCATATATTTTAGCAATACAGAACAGAATAAATGGTTTGGAATCAAGAAATGATGATTATAACCAGAAAAGAGTACAACATGATATTGCATATCAAGAGCCGATGATTAAATTTCTGAGGGGTGATCATGCTGTGAAATTTCCTACATGCTCTAGCATTAACTTTTGATTGAGGTTTGCTTTTTCCTCTTTAGTAGCCTAAGGTCTAGCCATAGGACTTTCCTATTGACTACTCTTAGAAGACTAGACAAGGAGCCCTCACCATTAGAAATTCTACTTTCTTCTTTACTCAACTTGAAGTTCCACATATTGGTCCTAACCTCTAAGCACTTAGTAGGTGGGGTCACTATAAGGGAAACTCAAGATGAGTCGCCCATAGGACTGCTGGACCTTAGAATTGACCCTGGGTGTTGGTTTGGAGTTAAGACACTCGCTACACTCATCTACACTCACAATCTCTCACAACCCTAAACTCAAATTTCTATCCTAGGTCCCTTGATCTTTTAGGATACTCATGTAAATGGTCCCCTAAACCTATCAACCCTAGGGTTATGGTTTGACTAAGACCAATATGTAGAGGACCCAAAATGGGGTTTCCATTGGTCCATGGTTTGTTGGTGATGGTTGGTACCTCAACTCTACCAAAATACCCATCTTGGCCTTTTACCCCTAAAATACTCCCAAATTATCAAGATACCCCTCCATAGCCCAAAATCCCAAAAATTCCAAAAATTGCCAAAAAATCTCAATAAATCCCAAATGATCTCAATTTTATTTTTCTCAACTACCACATGACCCAATTTGGCCAATTTGACCATCTTTAACTAAAACCCCCAAATTTACCTTTAAGGGCCCAAATTTCCCAAATTCAACTCAAATGTCCGTCAATTTGGTCTCAATCGGCCCCAATTCCAATCCTAAACTCACATTCACTCTTGATATGACCAATCTAGACCAAATCCAAGCTTAATTGACCCATGATTTGAGCCCAATTTTGATTTAGGTGAAAACCTCAAATTTGACCATATGATCTAATCTCACCAAATTGAACCCATAGCCTAGTCAATTTACCACAATTAATGTTGAAAAATCTTCATAACATTCATACAAATCAAAATCAACCATCAATTTGCCTTGGTGAAGCCTCAAATCCATCTGATTTTGGCATAAATCCAAAATTCCCAAATTTAGCCCCAACTTGGCTAAGTCCCCAAATTCCACCCAATTGGTTGCCTTAACCTCCAAATTGGCACCCAATTCATGTTGAAAACTCTTCATAGAGCCCCTATTGACCATTTACAATAATCAATTTGGAATTAGCCCAAGGCTAACCCAAGCTAAACCCAAGTCTAGCCTAATATGAAAAATTGACTAAAAATCAAAATTCTCTCAAATTGACCCGCAGCTAGACCCAAGCCTAGCCCAACATAACCAAATTGATTAAAATTCAAAATTCCCTCAAATTGACCCTTTTTGAGCTCAAAACCACTTCCACCTTCACCAAAGTTGTTCGTTAGTGATCATCTACACCAAATGAACTCAAAAACACATGACCAAATTAATTAAAGTTCAAAATTCCCTCAAATTGACCCTCCAATTGGCTCAAAAAACACTTCCACCTTCACCAAAGTTGTTCGTTAGTGATCATCTACACCAAATGAACTCAAAACCACTTCCATCCTTCACCAAAGTTGTTCCTTATGATCATCTACACCAAATGCAACATTTATTGGGACTTCAACCCTTCACCAAAAATATTCATAACAATCATCTACACAATTTTTATCAATCAATTGAGTTTCCATTCTTCACCAAAGTTGTTCCTTGTGATCATCTACACCAAATGAAACAATAAATTGAGCCAATTGGGGCTAACCTAGCCCAAACCCAAGTTTTGGTCATTTGCACCCACTTGGACCCATACACTAAATATCCCTTCACCAAAAATCTTCACAACAATCATCTACACAATTTTGATCAATCAATTGAGCCAATTGACATGTTAACCTAGCCCAAACCCAAGTTTTGGTCATTTGCACCCACTTGGACCCATGCACTAAATGTTCCTAGCCCAAACCCAAGTTTTGGTCATTTGCACCCACTTGGACCCATGCATTAAATGTGACCAACCACCCTAGAGTCACCAAATTAACTCCATCACAGACATTAGTTGGACTTAGTGACCAATCCAAACACCATGAAGCCACCTAAATCAAGCCATGGACCAAATGTCCCCCAAATCAAGGGATATTATTTCCAAAATTGCATGTGCTTAAGATATCCTTACCAAAATTAGGTATTATTGCACTAAATTGTTGTGACATATTCCACTGGGTTCCCTGAGCTCCTAGCCACCTTCCCCTAGCCGTCCAGCCAGCCTAGTGGCCGGAAAAGCTCAAAACTGAGAGCCACCCCCATGGCACCTCACCCAAATCAAACCTAGAGGCCAGCTCGGCCAAACCAATTGATGGAGCTCCTCTGCCCTCCACCTAAGCACAACAATGCACCCAAAATTATGCCCTGCGAGCCACCCCATGGCCATTTTTATAAAAACTCACCACGGCCATGGGAGGTGTGCTGAAATTTCCTTAGAGAGACCTCTCCAAACTTCACATAGAGCTTTCTTAAGATCCCCTTAGTGCATTCCAACCATTTTCCCCCACCAATTCCCATTGTCGGAGCTCAATTTTGAGTTTGAAACCTTGTCGTAAACCAGGATAGAATCCAATACACCTCCACAGTCTACCAAACCCAAATTAACTCTACCCACATCTTCACAATAGTGAAAGAAGCTAAATCCCCATCAAATCTCCCTTGCACAGACCCTCTACCATAGCTCTAGACTAACACTCAAATTCGACCGTGATCGAATTCACACCTAGGCCTTACACCGAGACCAGGGACTCAATCCCAAGTCTACTTAGACCCCAACGAACGTGCCAAGACCCTCTGATCGAAGCTTCACTTCTCAGAGCAAAGGTATAAAACCACACCTCTTCCCGAGCCTATTTCGATTCTCCATTTAATTAGGCTTAATTTAATTGCATGATTATCGTATGGATGTGTTCGTCTCACTTAGATGAGTCCATAAAATCAAACCCGAGGTGATTTGATTGAGTCTAAGCTGAGATTTTATGGTTTTAGTGTGGACGGTCATAGGATCATTCTATCAGGGACGATGACGGGGAGTCGTTTGATCGAGTGTGTATCAAATGGACGGAGGAGATCAAGTCGAACGATGCTTTAAGACATAAACAGCAGGCCAAGTCAGCGCTGAGGTGGATGGCGGCATCAAATAAAAGCTCGCCGCATGGAGCTTCGAATCCGTCGTAGGTTGAGGTGGCACGCGCGGTTTAAATAGATAAATAGGGCTTTTCCTATTTATTTAAATATCCTTAAATAAGAAAATTCATAACTTTGTGTAGAAAAATCACAAAAATAAAAATAAAAATACTCTCTTGCTCAGTGAACAGAGGAGAACAATGTGGAATAAACTTCAAGTCCATTTGATGCATATTTTTCTTAATTAATTAAACATTGTTTAGAATTATTTGATTCTTCATGCATATTGACACATAACATTGGCTTAAAATTTTGGCATGTTGTAGCCTCTATCAAGGGAAATATCCTCTGTTTTTCCAAGGTCAGAGGAAGTCCCTAGATAAAGATCCATATTTTTCGAGTTTTTGCACATTATTTCCTTAAAATAATCATTGAAATTAGTATTTTTATTAGGAAGTTCCAAAAAAATTTTGGAAGGTGCACCAAGACCAGTGAAGCTTTTAGAAATAATTTTATGGGTCAAGTCATTTAAAATGTACTTAATTTTCATGAACACTAAATCACTAAGATAATTCATTTTGGAAAACATAAACATTTAAATGACTTGATTTTTTATCTCCACTGTGGTTTATGATCCAGAGAACTCACCATAAAAGTTTCAAAATATTTTGAGTACATTTGATAACTTAAGTCGATTTTTAAAGATAAATATTACTTTTGACATTTAAATGATTTCTTAAAAATCAAAATATAACTCAAAAATTTATAAAAACTTATTTTTTGAGTTCTCTGTGATCAGGGGTATTTTTTAAAAATAAAATAATATTTAGAATAAAAAATTGATTTTTAACCTATTTTAAATATTTAAATAATTAAAAATCCCTAAAAATCACAAAAATAATTAAACTCATGGAAATGTTCAAAATTTCTTCCTAAGCACTTAAGAACAATTAGAATATTTTTCCTGATTTTCTAAATAAAAATATGGTATTTTGAAGTTTAAAATAATTTTTAAAGGCTAAAAAATGGATTTCCATTAAAATAATTCCAATAAATAAAATAAAATTCAGAAAAATATAAAATTTTCTCCTCCGAGTTCTCTGACCTCAGGGAGACCTTTTAAAAATACAAAACTTAATTTTCTCCATTTAAAATATTTTATATTTAATAAATACCTCAGAACTTAAAATAATTATTAAAATTCAAATAAAATTTAAAAAATCATGAAATTTGGTCCAAATGTTTCTATGGCTTAAAATTACCTCCAATAAAAATTTCAAGTGATTAGGATTTACCTTGGTCAAGTTAGGAATTTTTTTTGAAGAAATCTTATTTTTGCATGAAAATAATTATATAAATTAAATTAAATTTTAAAAAATCATATTTTCTCCTCTGATGTGTCTTAATTGACCCATGAATGAGGTAGGATAAAAATTCCAAAGTCATTTGAATTGAATTTGACAAATTATGAAGTGATAGATCCTTAGGGGTAAATGTGTAAATTTGGAAAATTAGCCTTAATTTAAGGAGGGAAATGTGTAACCTCTGATTTTAATCAATTTATTTGATGTTTGAAACATAAGAAGGTTAATTGGTAGAAACCAATCTCACCTTCCTAATTGAAAAAGATAAGTCAATAAATTTCTAAATTATTAAAATTTAGTTTATTAAAATAAAATGAATCTAGGACTTAGGGGTATGACTTTTGAAGTGAATAATTAATCAATTTAATACCCCTATTTTGATGTTCAAACAAAGCTCAAGTCATGAATTATCACCACCTAAAGCTTAACCTTTTTAAAGCTAATTAAGACACTCACCTAAGTTTTAAGGGCTTAGTAGTGACTTAAACTAAATCAAGTTTCATTTTAATAAGGATTAGTAAATATCATTAAAAATCAAAACATCTTTCAAACACTACAAGCCCAATTAAAATTTGGCTAAGTGTTCCAACAACACTAACTTGCCTCTTTAAGAGTCTTCACCCACGTAATTCTTAAATTGAATCACAAGTGAGGATTAACATATTCTTAAGGATAATTGAGACATCAATGTTCACTGAGCATTAGAGTGTTTTATAGGATGAATTATTAAGCAACATAATAAGTTTAAAAGAACTTGGGATTTTCCACCAGACAGCAAGAAAGTAGCATGGGTCTGCTTCTTTCTCTAGATCTATTGGATACCTCGGAGATCTAGTCAACTTAATATGTTTTGCTTAACAAAGCCATTCTTAATTAAACTCCTAAGGACCAACCAAGATATGACATAGGGTTAGGAAAACTACCAAAAACTTTACTTCCCTGTTTCATATAAACTTCCTTAACATGCCTTTTGAGTTTCAGGTGGTGGAACGAGATGACTCGCCAGGTACGTTTTTACAGTTTTCAGCGTTGTCTTTCTTAAACTTTCATACTGTGCTTTTATACCTGCAAATTTGCATGCTAAACAACGATGCCACCCTGCATGAAAACTAAAACTATCAGGATAGCCATAAAACCAAAACCAAAACCAAAATTAAAAACAACAAAGATAAAATTCACCCCACAACATTCAAAACAAACCAAAACCAAAGCTAAAACTAAAATCAACCAAGATAAAATTCACCCCCACAACATTCAAAATGTAAAACAACTCAAAATTTAATCACAAACATCACACAAAACTACAATTGCAACTAAATTAAGACGTCTCTATCGAATGATCGGGAATCCCTCAGAGGAGGTAACCTACATGCTAACAAGGCTTCCCACGGTCTAAATGAAATTATGGAACTCATTAAGTTGAGTTTAGTAAATTCATTTGGACATAAAATGTCTCCATTGGAAGATCGGGAACCCCTAGGAGGAGGTAACCTACGGTTGCTAACGAGGCTTCTATCTCTATAGGATGATCGGGAATTCCTCGGAGGAGGTAACCTATGATTGCTAACGAGGCTTCCCTCTCTATTGGAAGATCGGGAACCCTCGGAGGAGGTAACCTACGGTTGCTAACGAGGTTTTCCGCTAAATTAAAATGTCCTTATTGGAAGATCGGGAACCCCTCGGAGGAGGTAACCTACGGTTGCTAACGAGGCTTCCCAAGGCTAAATGAAAGTATGGAACTCATTAAGTTGAGTTTAGTAAATTCATTTGGACTAAGTGAATCCATGAAATATTAAGTTGAGTTTAGTAAGTTCATTTGGACTAAGTGAATCTAATAGAAAATAGTGGTGCCGAAACGAGAAAACCGTAGGATCCTAACCGGTGTCGCTCGAATCAACTTTAATATGCCCTCATAAAATTTAAAAGAACTTCAACCAAAAGGCCACCTGATTTGACATTATAACTTGACACACTAGAAAACTCAAACTCGTCGCAGCAAGGATCTGTCTTCCCTAGCTAAACCAATATTCCTTCCCTAGATATAAATAACAAAGCCATAGGACTTCGAGGTTGCTTGCTTATGCAACGTAAATTCTCACCTTATCTTTAGGCATTTGTATAGCTTTGCTATACAATATAAGCCCAAACTCGTCTTAGGATTCCGAGGTTGTCGTATGTCACGACCAAAATTCTCACATCTTCCAAGTTATTTGTGTGATCGTTTCACATGGATGTAAGCCATAACTAATAAAATTGGCAGGATGAAACACTTAAATTTTTTCTCCTCAAAACTGAAGTCAAACATTATGATAGCTTGGGAAGTCACCGAGGTTCTCCTCTGGATCTATGACATCCCCTAGTTCTTCCTCATTTGGATTCTATAATAAAATGTTTCAAATTTGAACCAATCCCCTTTTACACCTCTACGCTTGATCTCATTGAAGAGTCGTATCCTTTAAAATTCATTAAAGATAATATTTCCTGATTTTTATCGAGAGTCTTCTTAGGTGACTTTAGTCATTTAAGATGTAATTAACTATATGGGTTTTCCCTTATAGGAAGCATGTCCAAACCCAGCTTAATATAAATCCTATTTAATTCCTTATATTAAATAGAGCGACAAATATAAAGGTTTCGCAGGCCAAACGAATGACATATATTCCTTAGTTTATTTGATCGAGTCTCATCCTCAAATCTTGTGTTTGTCCTTCGGGATATATACAAGATTTGAGGTACAGTGCTCTTTCATTTAAACTATGAAAAATATTGGGTCAGTTTGATTTCATATTTTTCTAAAACTAAATATAAATGTAAATTAAAACGTCCTTCCGAAACGGGCGACGAGATTTCAATTCCGGTGATCGACAGTTTCTTACGGGCAACTCCACCAACACAAAATAGTGCCGACATCAAGAAAACTTTGAAGAAGTAGAAGAAGATGATGATAATGAGGAGGTGAATGAAGATTTACTGGTTTTTTATTTGTATTCATTTGTTGTAGGTATAATTGGAACAATATTCGTGTTTTGATTGTGAAAATGTCAGAGCCAAGTTTCATATTATTAACCCTCCACATGTTAGTTTTATTTTTATGCATTTACTGTTTTCTTTCACCAATAAATTTTTGTACGACATGTTTTACTTATTATTTAAAAAATCTAAGTTTAGGAGAAATAAAATTTTCTTTAAAAGAAGTAAACTAAATTTTATTTATCCTCAATTAATTATATTTTTAAAATTAATTTAATATGACATTGGATATTAGAGTTTAACTTTAAATAACTATATTTTTGTTTGTAAATATTATGATAATTTTAAGCAAAAAAACTTTAATAATGAAGGTCAATTTTAGAGTTAAGATATTTAGTATGAAAGGATAAGACAATATTTTTTCTATTTAAAGTAAGGGAAATTATATTTTTGAAGTATTAAAAATTTTAGAGTTTTATATAAGAAGAAAAGAATGAAATTTTATGAAAAATTTTCAAAACTAATAAGAATTTATAAAATGAAAAAATGTAAGAAGTTTTAACTTTAAGAGAAGGATAGTGAAATTCAATATTTTTAAAGATTATCTAGATATAGTAATCCTCACTTGAAAAAGAAGAGAAAAGAAATGATTGAAAATGATCATAAAAAAAAAGAAAAATAAATAAAAAGGAAAAGAAAAAGAAAAGAAGAAAAAGGAAAGGAAAAGAAAATATGTGTGGAGAACTTGAAGAGATATCTAATAAAAAAATAACTTCACTTGAATCAACTTGAGGAAAAAAGCTTTATTACATTTTCAAAACTTAAATTTGAATATTAGCATCCTTGCTAATAAAGTTTTCATGAAATTATTTTTCGTATGGGCATTCTAAATATCTTTGATATAACAAATTACAATTCTTGAAATAATCAAAATTTAGAAATCTTAGACTTGATTTCTAGGTGTTCTTATACTTGTAGTTTTAACCTNTAACAAATTACAATTCTTGAAATAATGAAAATTTAGAAATCTTAGACTTGATTTCTAGGTGTTCTTATACTTGTAGTTTTAAGCTAAGTCATTAAAAGTTTTTCTTAAATTATAATATTATATTTATTAAACCAAATTATAGAAGTCTATAAATTAATCTATCATAAATCATATTTTTATGTAATAAAAGAGTCATTTGTGAACAAGTAACATTTAATTTTGAAAGATTTTGATACACCCAAAAAAATGTGCAATTTTATGTATACATTTTATGCTTAAATTTGGTGCTATTGCACTTTAAAGAATAATATTTTCATGTTTTGTTGCAGGTATACTGATTTTAAGTATTTTGAGCAAAAAGAAAAAAAATTTGATGTCAAAATGAAGCTTTTCAGCATCCTGANACACCCAAAAAAATGTGCAATTTTATGTATACATTTTATGCTTAAATTTGGTGCTATTGCACTTTAAAGAATGATATTTTCATGTTTTGTTGCAAGTATACTGATTTTAAGTATTTTGAGCAAAAAAAAAAAAGTTTGATGTCAAAATGGAGCTTTTCAGCATCCTGGCACCAAAGGCGCCATTATATAGAGAGCTGGCGCTAAAGACGTCATTTTACAGAGAAGCAACACCAAAATCCAGAGAACACGAAAANGGCGCCATTATATAGAGAGCTGGCGCTAAAGACGTCATTTTACAGAGAAGCAACACCAAAATCCAGAGAACAACACGAAGCNCTTTCTAGGTTTCTATTGTTTTTTCTTCTTTCAGCAAGATCCCTACCTATTTTGCTTCTAGTTTTAAACTCGACATCATTCCAGCTCAATTTTCCAGTTTCTATAGCATAAACATATAAATTCTTCACCAAATCCATGAATCTCCGTCGAAAAGTCGGCATTCGAGACAATGAAGCAACCATGCCTTGAAGCCTGTGTGGCACAAAATCATTTAACCATTAAGAATAGAAAACTCTAACGAGCACAAGCAAAATTCCTATTTTAATAAAAAGATATTAATTTTGCATAATCGTGCATTTTGAATTAAAAAAAAAACAACATTCACCATCTTCAACATGCAAAGACAGTATCTTATCAATTTCTTGAAGAACAAAATGTCTGGTACATGGATAAAATCTATAGTAAATTTAAAAATAAGATCCCCCAAATTTTTCTCAAAAAAATGGCACAGAAAAAAATTTTAATAATGAAAATTGAAGCTATAATAACAAGTGCAATTACCGAATTTTAGTGCAAATCATATCTACTTGTAGCAGCATGATGCCTGAATTTTATTCGCTTGGGTGAATTGTTTCCATTCTCTATTTCTGCTACATATTTTTGTTATTACTTGCTGGAATGTTTAATTTGGTTAAATTTTGATTTAATTGAAATTTTAATTACAGTGGAAAATTTTTAATTGCTAACGAATTTTAAGTGGTTCAAAATTCTTAAGGATTTTATCATATTTAATCAATCATTATCACTTCAACTCTACTTCTAGTGTTTTTTATTCTACAGATGATGAAAGTAATTTGTCTATCAAGCAGTTTTTTATCTAGGATTTTGTTTTTCAAAGAGATCAACATTCATTGCATCATCCTCATTATATTAACAAACTTGAAGCCTTCTGATGTTGCTTCTAATTCAGAGCATAACAGAATCAATTACTAAAGATCTTTATGAAAAGAAGAAAGTTTTGTTAAATGGGAAAAATAAGTAGAAGCAAATGAAATATGAAATAAATTTAAAACTTTTGCAAACAGACAATAAAGCTTGGTAGATCATTTGAAAAGTTGTGCAAAGGCGGTCATTTTAGAACTGCAGCAAGCTAGAATTACTCGCCCAAATAACCAGGCCAACTATTTTAAGAAAAATAATTTGTCCAATCTACAAACTATAATTTTTGTAATTCCGAAAGGTCGCATAAAAAAACAAAAAAACATGGAACATATTGTTTCGCATATACAATGAACGAGCAACTTCTGCAACAAGTTTATGCTCGTTAACTCGTAAAAGCCTGGTTGCATTTCTCATATTTCCACAAGCATATTAACACATAAAACTTTGTTTTTTATCAATATGAATACTACTCGAATGGTTGTGGCCCAATGAACTTGTTGGAAAAAGGTGGGACCAAAGATAACTAAAATAAAAGGTGAGCAAAAAGACTTTAGGATGATATTAAGCACATCACACAAAACTTAGCAGCACCAAATTGAGAATGAAGATACATAACATCAGCCCAAGGTTGTAGGAGTACACCTAACAATGCTATGCAATAGAAACCTTTGCGCTTTTATCCATTTTCACTATTTTGTAATAGCCGGTTTACCCTTTCTATGTTTTATTTTTAACTTACACATTTGTATGTGCTAAACCTCGAACTCAAAATCTTGCAATTGAGGATAAAGCATCCCCACCCACTAGGCCAAATAGGTTGCACAGGAAAAGGAGGTCTAGTTGTCTAAACATAATATCATATCCTAGTAAAGCTAATATTGAAGGATGAAACGATCAAGGGAGATCAATCAATGATTTCAGTGTGTTCACTAAATCATTTATCAAGTGTCTCAAACCTAACATATATGATATATTAGTCAAAAAAAATAATGAAACAATGTCATCAAGCATGTAGTTGTTATTTGGGATACATTCAGAATATTAAAGTATACCTTCTAAGTAATGCTTGAATTTGAGCTCTCCGCACCATGTCATCCGAAGGAAATTTGTTTTCCCAGTCTTGAGGTCTCTCATTCTTATTGGTCATGATCAAATTTCTCAAGCATGACTCCTCATTTTCCTCCAAGTGCAATCCCTTGATTTGTTCTTTCATAATAGAAAGAGGCCCAAACAGCCATTCCAGTATTTTGTCCTTCGGCCAGCTAAAATTTGTCAGATCTACCCCATCAGCTGATGAATCCAATCAGAATACTAGTAAAATTGAAATCAACTTAGATATAATTAACATTATAGGAACAAATAGATTTTCGGTGAAACTGAAAATAATTTTTTTTTTTCATAAAAGAGGAAAAAATGTTTCTTACATAAAAGCAAACCATTTGCATCAATC